>JBAMBO010003228.1:0-67511 GCA_037044535.1 Lordiphosa magnipectinata | reverse complement strand
TTTATTTATTTTTTATTTATTTATTTAGAGTTGACAAAAAAAGGCTGTCAACGAAAATGTATATACGTTACAAAAATTTGTATGAGCTAATGAAGCCTATCAAAGAAAGTCTAATAAAATTACAAAATAAACTAATAACGACTCCGACACGGTGGGGGAATTTTATTTGCCCGTCCGGCCAGCTATGCCCCTATTCATAGCCAATTGTAGTCAGAGACGTTATTAGAGCTAACAAAAACTTTAATAATATAGAGATCGAGAAGAGGGAGAGAGAGAGAAAGAGAGAGAGAGAAAAAAACCAAAACCTATAGTTATGTAGGAACAAAGGAGAAAAAAATAAGATGATATATTAAATTAAAAAAAAAAACTGAGATAGACAGAAAAATATCTTAAAGTAAACTTTAAAAATAAAAAATTTATACGTAAAACTTAAAACTAAATAACCGGAAAATCTCTGACCCGGTGTGGGAGGATTTTTTAGCCCGTCCGACAAGCTATGCCCCTACTCACAGCTGGGAGTGGTCAGAGATTTCCCCGGAGGTAATTATAGAGAGACGTTTTTAGAGAGAAGAGAGAGAGATCTGTTGAGAGCAGGTGATAGAGATCATTGTAATTTTGACATAAGACCCGAAAACGATTGTGCTGGGCATAATCAGTTGTGCATCTGGGCAAGATTAAAGGTAAATAGTTTCTAGTCGGCCTAGAAGGAACGGAAAAGTTAAGGCGACCTAAAAGTTCGTTTCATCGAACTCAATCTGCATACGACCGCCTTATTAAAACCTCTCTTCAGTTAGTTGGCTGCGACGAAAGCGGCCGGACGTCATTACGCGTCGACGGCAAGCGTCATTTAAAAGTTACTCATTTAATTACAATTATCATGTATTCAAAGCACATATTATCCTTTACATTAAACTAAGTATAAACTACGATCGTCTCGTATACTCAATTGGTACCGTAAGCCGCTCTGCCCGCCTGCTTTAATCCTGACAAACCTCCATCATTCACATCGCCATTTAATAACTAAACGGGCGTGTGACAATTTCAGAAGTGGGATGAGTGCAAAAAGTGCTAGATTGAGTGACATCGAAAACGCAAAGAAATTCGGTTAAAAATAGTAACTAACAATCGTAACAGTAATTGTGTTAGTGTAACATCGAGAGGTGCAACGAGAGTATCCATAATGCCTGTTAACCCGTACCAAAGTAAAAAAACGCTGCAAGAAAAGTGTAGACTTGCTGGTCTATCAACGTCTGGAAATCGAGAACAGTTAATGCAGAGACTAATTGAAAACTACAGTGTCGAAGAATATGCTTCCATCTCGAAAACTCTCTGCGGCAGTTGCAATTACAACAAAGTGCGTTTCAACCCTCGTTCAATTCTTCGTATTTGCCGCCGTCAACAACGAATTCGCAAGACAATCTAAATACAGAAAATCTGTATCCCGCACACGCGGCGCCGTCGCAAAAATCAACGCATACGTCTGTCTCACTCTCACCAACAACAACAGTCCAGCTCCAGCCAACTCAAACCGAACAAAATGTACAGTACACAACTGCAACGTATCCGCAGTCAAATGTGTTCGTTGCGTCGCAGTCGCAACCGATCGTGTGTTCAAACGTGTGTGGACCCAACGGAAATGTGGCTATGTCTCAGCCACATGCGACAACAAATGTTGCAACGTCTCGGCAACAAATCGTGAATTCAAATATGTATCCGCCTAATGAAAATGTAGTTACGTCTCAGCTGCATGGGCAAGGATATTTTGGTAATTTTGCTACGCCTCGGCAATTCGTCCAAAGAGCAAACGTGTTGAATGCGCCTAACGGAAATATGGCTATGTCTCAGCTACATGGTCAAAATAATTTGTCGAACTATGCAATGTCTCAGCACCAAAACGCACAACCAAATGTGAGTTCGAACCGAAAACCCACCAAACACTTATAACGAACAACGTGATCCGATCACAACGTCAAGTGATACCAATCCGTATGCAAACGTAAGAGAAATTATGGCACTGTTACCAGAATTTTATCCATCATCCGAAAAATCACCAAATGCACGACAATTTGTAAAACGTATCGAATCCCTAAGAGACGCATATCGCTGGGATGATCGAAGCCTCATTTTTTGTGTACAACAGAAAATGCAAGGAGCAGCACGTTATTGGGTCGATTCCATTGAGAAGTCCTCCAAACGTGGCCGTACTTTGTTGCCAAATTTTTAAATGACTTTCCGTGTATCGATAACGCCGCAGATGTACACATCAGAATGTCTAAGAAACGAAGAGCAGTAAACGAGTCTCCTCATGACTATTTTTACAAAATGCTCGCAATGGAAAAAAGGGTGAGCTGCCTGATTCAGCAATCGCTACTCACATTATAAACGGAATTAACGATTATGACCTAAAAAGGAAAATATCCAATGATTATGCATCATGCAACGAGTTATTGCGCGATATTCTCACGTACAGTGCCCACAACGAAATAAAACATAATCCAGTGAATTTCACTAAACGAGAAACATTTTCGAAAAATCAAAATAGAAACGCAACGACAAAGAAACAATTTGAGGATAAAGGCCTGTTCTGAGAAGCGCGGAAAATAAATTTTTATGACGCACTCCATATAAAAAAAACAGTGGCGGAAACTTTCCGCGGCGGAATTTCGTTTCTGTATTCTGAGACGCGCTAAATAAATAGACAATTGGCCTATCGATAGTTGACGTATCGATAGCGGTGTGGGTCGTGAGTGGATTGAATGAACAGCTGATGCCATGGCGGAAATATAAGCAGCTCATTTTTTTGACGTCAAAATCGACAATGCACGGGAAACATGAACCCAAAAGAAAACGCACCGAGAGATTCAATCGTGAGGAAACTATTAGCTAAAAGCCACAAATCAGCCCAAGAAAGTTACGAAATCAGCACTGGAGTGCCATACCCCTAAAATCGTCTCCTATTCCAACGGACGCAAGCGTCCGCACTCGGTGGGTGCCAAACAAACAGGTGGTTACATCCCAACCCGGTCATCAAGTTTACCACCACCGCGGACCAGCTAAAAATAAAGTTGGATAGCGATCCGACTGCTGTGGGCAGCATTGCCAGCTCCAGCGGTGTGGGCGTGGCTGTCAAACGTGAACGCCAGGAGGAGGATTTTGAAATAAAACAATAATTTTGTTTGAAAACTAAAAATATATTTTCCAATCTTTAGCATTGCGTTTCACTTGAGAGCCAAAATGATGGCACAGCCCAAATCCATGATTTGCAGATACTCCGAGCCGCCGTCCTGGAGACGATAGCAGCATTCCTACAAAGAAATGCATATTCAACCAACTTTGAATCTAGCATCAAAAGTGCTACCCCCCCATATTGTCGCATATCTGGGCATTCGTCAGGGCCGCATGAAGCACTATGTACTCCACAAACTGCTTCAGCTGACCCACACTGTAGGCGGATGACCCAATCTCTTGTACAAACTTCTCCAAACGATTACTGTTGCCCGAACGGCAGACTTCCAAATAATCCTTCAAGTAGAAGTCCGGGATTATGCCCGACATCTCAAACAGATCAGCCTTGTTGACGACATGCTCGACCCCATTAAGACGATGGCAGGACGCATATCATCTCCCAATATCCGTAAAATAGACTGGTAGGCCTCCTCCTCGATCTGCACCTACTCCAAGTGTGTCTCAAACGGGCAATAATTTGATCCTACATATCTGTGTTCCTGTCGCGCAGCTTAATCAAACTATTTTTGGCAAAACAAAACCACTTTCAATTTTTGTTTGTAAACAAAACAAAACAGCTGATCCCCAGTGTGGCCGTTTCTGTATTTGGTCTCTTTGACTTATATATGGGCTCACTAATAATTTATGTGGATGCTAAATTTATTATGTGCAATTTAGCGAGCTAAATTTTCCGCGCTTCTCAGAACAGGCATTAAGAGAAAATTCAATTCGTCAAAATGTCCTGAACCGCAACGTAAACCAAGATGTTCCATTTGTAATCGTACAAACCATGATTCCGCCATCTGTCCCGATAAACGGAATCCGACGGAAACTGTTAACGTGAATAATATTGTGGAAAATTCGGAAAACGACATTTGTAAAAGTATTTCGGTTAACGGAAATCAAACCAACGCATTTGTAGACCCTGGTAGTACACGAACATTAATCCGAAAATCGCTCGCTAACAAAATTGGGGTGTCGCAAAATTGTGCGGTATCTCTAAACGGCTTTGGTGGTGGAAAGTTCTTTTGTAGTCAATAGCTGAGCGCGAAAATTGTAATTGATGAAAACACGTACGAAATCGAAACATTAATTGTAGACGACAATCTACTATCCGAAAATGTTCTATTGGGCAAAGACATTTTATGCCGTGTCGGTAACAAACTGATAATTCAAGGGAATGAATGTTTTGTCGAAAACATACGAAAAATCAATTCGAACGAAAATCTCCAACACGTGGAGAAACAAATGATTGAAAAAGTGGTTAACAAGAATTCGTCATGCTTTGCGGAAAAAGCTAAAGATCTCGGAAAATGTTCCCTAACTAAAATGGAAATTACACTAACGTCAAACGTGCCAATAAGAACAAAACCATACCGTGTACCATTCGCTCAAAGACCTCTTGTCAAAAATATGGTTTCTGAACTCCTTGAAAGTGAAATTATCCGTCCGTCTGATTCACCTTATGCCTCGGGAATGCTTATTGTGGATAAAAAGAATGGTGAATATCGTCTGTGTGTCGATTATCGTCCGGTTAATGGAATCACAGTCAAAATTCCATTTCCTATGCCAAATCTAGAGGAACTATTCGCTCAACTTGCAGGTAACGCATACTTCACAAATCTAGACTTGCGAATGGGTTATTATCAAATCGAAATCGAAGAATCGTCAAAGAAATACACAGCATTTGTCAGTCTTGATGGGCATTACGAATATAACATAATGCCGTTTGGGCTGGTCAACGCCCCAGCTGTTTTTCAGAGTGTGATGAACAAAATCATCGGTCAAATGGGTGCTGGAGAAGTTCTCGCTTACTTGGACGACGTGGTTATACCAAGCAAAACTTTCGAAGAGGGAATACAAAGACTGGAGAAATTTTTCGCAATTCTTCAAGACGCCGGTCTAAAGTTGCGATTCGATAAATGCAAGTTTCTCCAAACCGAAATTACATTCTTGGGGCATATTGTCAATTAAAACGGTATCACTCCAGGTGAAGACAAAACGAGCGCAATTAAAAATTTCAAAACGCCAACGAATGTAACTGAAGTCAGACGTTTTCTCGGACTCACAGGTTTCTTTCGAAAATTCGTACCCAACTATTCCCTCATATGACTCGACTTCTGCGTAAATCTGAAGAAACCAAATTTGTATGGACCGACGAGCAAGAAAAATCATTTTCTGAACTTATTGAAAAATTATGTTGCATGCCTGTCCTCGCACTGTATGACTTTTCAGCGTACCATGAAGTTCATACTGACGCAAGTGCAACTGGCCTTGCAGGAGTACTGCTACAGTCACACGATCAACGCAATTGGCAACCCGTAAGTTATTTTAGTCGCCATTGCACGGATGCCGAAAGCCGATACCACAGCTACGAACTCGAAACACTAGCAGTGGTAGAGACTCTTCTACGATTCCGAGTCTACGTCTTAGGAAAGCCCTTCCGACTTATTACTGATTGTTCCGCTATTGCAAAGGCAAAGAAAAACAAAGAGCTCATACCGAAAATAGCTCGCTGGTGGATCAAGATAATGGATTATGATTGTGTAATAATTCATCGTGAAGGAACGAAAATGGCTCATGTCGATGCTATGAGCCGCGCACCTGATTCAATGCCTGAAGTGCCCTTAAATGAAACCGTACAAATAATCACTAAAGATGTAGACGACTGGTTATTAACCATACAACTGCAAGACCCATCACTCGTCGATATTATCAGAATTCTGAGGGGTGAACGTAATACAGATCAAACGAAACAAATCAAAGCCAACTACGTAATGCAGAATCATCGTTTATACCGGAAAATAGGCAAGACAACGCTCTTTGTTGTTCCAAAGGCGTAAGGTGGCGTATTGTAAAATTATGCCATGATGATGCAGGTCACTTTGGACTGGATAAAACGATTCAACGAATACAACGAAACGTTGTTGTAAATGGTTCCCGAAAATGCGAAAAAAAAGTAAAAGACTATATTTCCTCGTGTATCCAATGCTGCTACTTTAAATCAAAGGGAGGAAACCCCGAAGGATGTATGCACTACAGTGATGTAGAGCCGATTCCATTCCGACAGCTTTAACTCCTTTGTAAGAAGCAAGCGTGGAAATACTCATATACTTGCAATTTCCGATTCGTTCAGTAAATTCCTAATCGTCAAACCCCTGAAAAATACAAAAACTTTACCCGTCATACACGTATTCAACGAAATATCTAGCTATTTTGGTTTGCCAAGAAGTATCATATCCGACCGTGGAACTGCGTTCACATCGAAACAATTCGAAGACTATTGTAAGCTAAACCAAATACGTCACGTCAAGAATGCAGTTAGAACTCCTCGTGCTAATGGTCAGGTTGAGCGCGCAAATCAAACGATTCTTAACTTTATAAGAATCACGAATGACAACGCAAAAGATTGGGACTTAACGCTCTGAAACCTCCAGTGGACTAACTCGAAACTCACAACGAAAAGAAACGTCAGGTTTCAGCCCAAATGATTTAGTATTCGATTTCAAAGCAGTCGATACTACGCAGAATCGGCTAACCGCCGCCATACATGCTGATTTAGAAGACCCCAACAAAGACGAAAACTCCATCCAAAAACGAAGCCAAGCTGCGATCAATATTGCATCCGAACGAGCCAAATGGAAGCAGCGATTTGATTAAAAACATTCTAACCCAACTTAATATTCCATAGGTGATCTAATTGTGGTGGAAAACGAACCAGCAGCTACGGGCGAATCTCGAAAATTGGAACCTCTTTACCGTGGACCCTACCAGATTACAAAGGTCCTTGGAAATGATCGCTATGTTATAGAAGACATCCCTGGTATGCAAATCACGGCACGTAAATACTGTTCCGTGTACTCGTCCGACAAAATGATGCCATGGTGTTCCAGCGTTCCAGAGTTAGATGTGGAATTTGACTACGACGAAAACGACAATCGAATCGTGGGCGATTCGGGGTCAGGATTGGCCGAGCTGTCACCCGATTTCTCTCAGTGATCCAAGAAGGTTGCATCGAACTCAATCTGCATACGACCACCTTATTAAAACCTCTCTTCAGTTGGTTGGATGCGTCGAAAACGGCCGGACGTCATTACGCGTCGACGGCAAGCGTCATTTAAAAGTTACTCATTTAATTATAATTATCATGTATTCAAAGCACATATTATCCTTTACATTAAACAAAGTATAAACTACGATCGTCTCGTATACTTAATTGGTACTGTAAGCCGCTCTGCCCGCCTGCCTTAATCCTGACAAACCTCCATCATTCACATGGCCATTTAATAACTAAACGGGCGTGTGACAATACTTAGGTGTTACTTTGACACCAGGAATGTTCTTTAAAAAGCTTGTCATAACTCGAAATGGTGAAACAAAAAGGAGCTTTAATATCAAGTGGAGCTCTTTTACTGGGCGATCAGACATTGTAATGTAGTTCGTATTGTGGCAGCTGAAAATCTCTGGGTCTGCGATGCGTTTACTCATGTTAGAGACGACGTCGGTTTGGGATTCTTGTAGATTCAACTAGCAAAACAGCCTGCGGGGGGGTTCTTTGACTCTATCCTAATACTCTGCCATACATATTAAAGAAGAATCCCTTTAAGACTTTTTATTTAAAGAAAAGACACAAAAGAATAAGATGAAGAACCAAGGCAAATGAATGAGAGAGAGAAAGGAAGCAAAAAGAATTTTAGGCCCACACTGGGTTAAGCTTCTATGGTGTACTGTAGCTTCGCTTCTGCACCCACCCTACCTTTGATTTCCTCTTAGCGGACATATTTATAGGAAATCCCTAAAATGTGATTACACCACCCTAAATTACCACAACACCCTCAAAAAGGAATATGAAATATTTTAGAATTCCATGATCAAATTACAAATTTACTCAAAAAAAATTATTAAAAATTAAGAATAAGGGTATAGACTTCATATTCGTATGTATTGTAGGTACGGTTCATATAATCCGATGCAAGAGTATAAAATGTAAAGGATGAATTTGATACAAGTTGACTTATATATATGAGTGTCTACTGTAAGTGCCTAATGTGCATAATGATGAGATTTATTTATTTACTTAAGAGTTCTAGAATGAATGATGTATATGTGGGTGAATGCATGCAAAGATTTTTATGAATGGATTGGAATACTTATTTGTTTAACTAAATTTCAATTTTGTAATTAAGCCACATTTTTTTCATATTTGTGTACGAATACTTTTAAGCAGCACTATGCATGGGAATGCAAGATAAAAGTAAAACAAAGAGCAAGAGCACAAACAATCTAGTGATCTAGCAAATCAGCTGAGCTGATATGATAGCAAGCACGGCTAGACAAACAAAAATGTTTGCATTCCTTTGTTTTGTTTTTGCCATCCCTTCTTGGGCTAGTTCATTTTGAAATGATCAATGAGACAAATTTGTTTTCTCACTTACCCACTCATGTAACGATGAAGGCCTCCAAAGTCGATGATGGTTTTGGTTTGTTTTGCTAGGAGTTTTTAAATTTTGTAGAAAATTGCAGCATGTAAATATGTATGTATGTATGTTTGTTTTTGCTTGCCAATATATTTTGTATGTACAGTGCTTGTATTTTGTATGTGTACACCAGGCTTAATTTTGAATGAATGCGAATATAAACTGCTTTTAAAATTCTTTAATTTGTATTCTATTTATTTATGATTATTAATTGATATTTTAAGATATGTTTATGGTACTTTTATTTTATTATTTAATAGATTTTTTTTTGGAATGGGTATAATTTTAGCAACTTTCCAACAATCAGGAAATACAGAGGTTGTGAAAATCGTATTAAATATATAGGGGATATAATCAAGAAGCATGGGAAATAATATTTTCAAGAATTTTGGATTAACTTTGTCTAAGCCTTCCGCATTTGATTTCATTTTTAGGACACATTCAAGAACATCACATGAATTAACACACTCAAAACTAAAACTACTATCACATAGGGGTAAAGCATTCAGGTACAAGTTTTGGGTTGCAGCAGGTACATTCAAATTTACAAATTTTGCATTGAGTTCCTCGACATCCAAGTCTGATTTTAATTGAGGCTTTGCCTTCCCTACACCTAAGCGTTTTAATTCTGTCCAAGTCTGATTTGGTGTTCTTGCATTACAAAATTTAGTCTTGATATATTTACATTTGGCAGAGCATATCGCTTTTGCAACTCTTGTTCGTTGAGACTTAAACTCCAGAAGAGATAGTCCGTTTTGTAGCGTTTCGTTTGTGTTGGCTGAATAATTTTACGGAACGCATTTATCGAGCAGAAGCTCAATGTTTGTATTCAATACATACATTTGTTCGTTGGCAGTTGTGAAATTGTATATATTTCGCTTTCGTAGTCGATTGATCTAATTAAAGTGTCAGAATAATCAAGAGGAAGTTCATATGTCAAGTATATCAAATCGAGTTTGGAGAAGGCCGGTACGGGGATCTGGTCATATAATAATATTTTGATCGGATCACTTACAAAAAATATGTCTAGTAAAGTACTATTTGAGTTTGTGAAGTGGGTGGGTTCCGATTCGATTTCTATATACAATCCTATAGTTTTAAATTCGTTTAAAATGTGCTTCTCGCGAAGCATATTGCCATTAACGTCACCGGTTATTATTATATTAGAATAATTTAGGGAGAGTTCGGTAACTTCATTAATAACACCAGAGAATTTAATAGAATGTGAAGGTCTGTATATGCAGCCAATACCTACGCTGATCTAACTTTTTGTTCGTTATTTCAATAAAAATGTATTGAATTAAACTGTCCGTCGAGTTAGTTCTTATAAGCTTGCAGCTTAGTTTTTTGCTGACATAAATAGCCACCCCTCCGGCGTGCTCCAGTCGGCCAGATCTGTACAAAAAATATCCATCACACTCAAATAAAACATCACCGGAACCACGAACTCAGTTTGCATCAGGAAGATCACTCGAGGAGTGTGCTCTGTGCTGTGCTACAGCAGCAGAGAAAGGTGCCACCTGCGATGTTCTGGCCTACCCAGGCACCAGGACCACACCACAGGCTTCAAATGCCCCACCTGCTGCCCACAAGCAATAACACCACAACCTACAGCACCACCGAATCACCCCGCTCCAACAACAACAACAATACCAAACGCAGGGAGTACTCAGTTGAGAGCAAGGAACCTGCAGTCAACTACCAGGCAAACAGCCTGGCAGATTCCTGCCGCAAGGCAACCAAGCCCCTCCCCAATCACCACCACAGCCAGTGTTACCACTCCATCTGCCCCCAAGGACTTCAAACTCCTGCAGTGGAACTGCAAGGGCCTTAGTAGGAAAGTCGTGGAAGTCACGAACTACATGGCTGAAAAGGGCATAGTGCTGGCTGCCCTCCAAGAGACCAAGCTCACGCGCCTGAACTCGCTCGCCACCTCCTCAAATTACACCATCGTTCGCTCCGACCGTAAGCGTAACAAAGGAGGAGGACTCGCGTTCGTCATCCATAACTGGGTTAACTACCGACTCCTCCACACCACCAGCAATGACGACCATATCGAGGTCCAAGGCATTGCGATTAGAAGCGGCACAGACGAAATAGAGGTGCTAAACACCTACATTCCCCCTGTGACCGCTCACCGGACATCACCATTGTCAGCCCCTCCCTCATCATAAACACCACATGGCACGCTGTCGTTGCCCTTGGCTCAGACCACATCCCCATCTCTATCAAGGTCACAAAGGATGCGGACTTCATTACCTCCGAAAAACGCACCTTTGTGAACTTTGCCAAGACCGAATGGGATAGATTTTAGTCAGACATAGAATCAGCGATTGCCCTGCTCCCGCCACCAAACTCCGTCAACGAAGGGGAACGCAGGTTTCGAAGCATCCTCACCTCCGCTGCCAAACGCTGCATCCCAGCTGCCGGAAAAAGAAATGGCTGCAGAAACGATGAGCTGGATAAAGGCTCCAAAAAAATATGGAGCACCATAAAACAGCTCACCAACCCACGAAACAACGATCTGGTGACCATTTCCTTCGATGAGAGCACGCCAATTAGTCCTACAAAGTGTGCAACGGCCTTCTTGTTCCCCACCCTGCACACAAGGACAAAAACAAGCGAAGGATTGTCCGGAAAATGCGAAACCTCCCCTCAGATGACTCGACGATGATGTCCTTTAGCGCAGAGGAAGTGGAGGCTGCGATAAAATACTCGAAACCTTCCACTGCGATGGGACCGGATGGATTGGCCGCCATCATGCTGAGGCACATTGGACCGCTGGCGATCAGGTACCTGACACACACATTTAACCTGTGTGTCAGGTCCCTGGTCATCCCAAGTATCTGGAAAACCGGGCAAATTATTCCAGCTCCGGAGAGCCAGCGTAACAAGGTGCCTCATACCGACTAATCACTCTCCTATCCTCCGTGATCAAAATCTTGGAAGCCCTCCTACTCCCAACCCTAAAGGAGCACCTCCGCCCAGCCAAACACCAGCACGGCCTTAGAGCTGGACACAGCACCACCTCGGCACTCACCACCACCATCGCTGCAGGGCTAAACAGCGTGAGACCACACGAAAGGTAGCACTTGACCTGTCAAAGGCCTTTGACATGGTCAGCCACACCATCCTGCTACAGGACCTCCTCCACAGTAGCCTGCCGAACCACACCAAGAGGTGGTTGTCAAACTACCTCTCTGGCAGACAAGCCAAAGTGGAGTTCCGAGGCAAACAATCGAGGACTCGCATCATAAAACAGGGAGTACCCCAAGGCGGTGTCCTCTCCCCCCTGCTATTTAACACCTATATAGCAGGGATCCCACAACCACCCCCCGAGGTTAAATTAATAACGTACGCAGATGACTGTACAGTCGTCTCCACGGGCAGGGATATCCAACAGCTAGAGGAGAGGATAAACGAATATCTTCCGCACCTGGCTGACTTCTTCGCTGGTAGAAACTTAAGCCTATCGGCCTCAAAATCCTCTGCCACTCTCCTAACGACTTGGACGAAAGAAGTAAGGACGCAGCTGGATATCCACATTAGCGGACATAGGATACCCACCATCAACCATCCTAAGATCCTAGGCGTCACCTTCGACTCCATGTTTACCTTCGCCAAACATTCGGAGGTTGTGATTAGGAAAGTCAGAAGCCGAAATAAGGTCCTGAAGGCGATAGCGGGCAGCACCTGGGACAAGGAAAAGGAGACGATTTCAACAACATACAAGGCCATAGGTAGATCCATGGTCAACTATGCCGCTCCAATATGGTCTCCGTCTCTGAGTGACACCCAAGGGCGAAACCTCCAGCTTGCGCAGAACGCTGCGCTGAGAGTAGCCACAGGATGTCACACAATGACGCACCCAGACCACCTCCACCAGGAGACAGAGATCCTCCCAGTCCGAAACCACAACCAACTCCTCACTCAGCAGTACCTCATCGGCTGCCACTGCGAGTCTCACCCAAACCACGACTGCACCATGGGAAGCATGTCAAGGAGACCCAAAGCAGTCCGCTACGACCTGAGAACCGAGATTCCAATAGTCCGACAACTCCTGGGAAATGGCATGGTAGCAGCAACAACATCCGCTGAGGCCAAAAAGAAGGGACACACCAACATGGTCGCCTGCACCATAGAAGCCTATCAAGACAATGTTGTCCTGGGAGGCAGGCCGCCACCCATCGATCCCGCGGAGAGGACCCTCACCAGGCGCGCCAGGGCGACTCTTGCCCAGCTCCGATCAGGGAAAAGCAGGCACCTAAATAACTATCTCGCCCGCATCAACCCAGAGGTGATCGATGAATGCCCTAAGTGTGGCCTCAGCCCACATGACACCAGACACCTCTTCGAGTGTCCCCTGAACCCAACTGTTCTCACTCCCCTAGATTTATGGTCCCAACCAGTAGAGGTAGCCACCTTGAACCACAGGAAAGGTCTAATCCAGCTAGCATTGACCTGTCATAGCCCTTCTCTACATGCTCAGCCACAACATCACTGCTATGGGGACTCCTCGACATTAGCCTGACAAACATACTCAATAGGTGATTTCAACTTACCTACAGGAGCACAATACAACGTGCTGCTCCAGGCGGGGGAGGGAGGACTTCGATCCAGAAGGCGGGGTAGTCCAGGGCGCTGTTTCTGGCAAGATCGAAAGCTCATCCAGGCTCCCAATGCAGACCACCCCTTCCACTACGCCACATGAACTGCCCACGCGAAAGATTCTCGGACAATATCTTCTGCTTCTTCTATGTCTTCCTTCTTCCACAGACATACGAAACTTCCCAGCCGTTCAACAACACCGACTATGGGGAACGCACGCCTACCGGTTTACAGACACAAAATATGCAACATACTGTCAACTCGCATTAATTTTAGACTTAACCACAATAGAGAGCACAATTATGAATCGTGCTGCTACTCATTGGACTGGTGGGAGGTTAAGAAGCTTTAGATCCAGAGAGGGGGGGTGGGAGCTCTGCAGGTGCGCTGTCTCGTGGCAAAGATCCGAAAGCTCGTTCCAAGCTCCCAATGCAGTGAGACCTCAGCTGTCCCATACGCCTAGCATGGACTGTCCGACGACGAAAGAAATCTGACGGACAATATCGTTCGGCTGTCTGATACTGGTCAGCATATGTATCTTTGATAATGGTAGAAAGCTTTCTCTGGAGAGCTGCTCATGGACATAAACAGCAGCCGGCGATTCAATTCCTAGCAGCTGTAAGCTTAGTGTTTGTTTGGTGACTCGTCGGTACATATCAAGGGCACGCATTAAATTAATGTTGTCTCTCGTGGTTTCTAATTTAAATAAAATAGCAGCGTCGGGAATGTCTGCTTGTGTTTTCCGTACTCTGAAGATATCCCGTACTCTTGGAGCAGGTGTAAGTTCCACAGAAAAACGCAATGTATTAAAAATTAACTTTAACTGCTCTCCCTCTTTGAATGGAACACCATGCATGCAACATGGTCAAACACAAGCCGTGTTTTGATCCCACCAACCTGGTCTTTCAACAAACGGAGCTCTTCAACCTCCCGTTCAAGATGAATCACACGATCCGCCAACTGTTTCATGTCTCCTGCCATCCCTCCAATACGGTTTTCCAGCGCCTCGAGCATGCGAGTTTCCGACTGGCTTACGGTGTCTCTGATGAGCTCAGCTTGCTCCTCAAAACGGCTGTTGGTCATCTGCAAAAGCATTGCAGTCTGAGAGTCACCTGGAACGTCGGATGAACGACCACGCTTGAGGTCAGTTCCAGTGTTTTGGCGCTTAGCTCCAGGCAATTCAGCGTTCTTTGGGAGAACCATATTGAGCGTGAGTGGGTTATTTGATTTTAGCGTAGTGTTGAGTGGACAGACTGGCGTTGCATTAATTGTCCCTGCACTGCACTTAGACTTTTGGCGTGCTGCGGCGGTCAATATTATTAATTGTAGATAACCTTGCTGGGTGTAGAATTGGCGATTCAGCCACGATACTGCATTCATTGAAGATGATCTGGCCAAGCTCCTGATAGAGATTTAGAAATTGGTTTTCTGAGGTTAAGGCAGAAATGTATACTTTTTACCTGATCTAAATTTGGCCAAGAGTTTGTCAAAGCGTTGACAAAATTAAATTTGTGGCCGTTGCTGGGCAAGATTAGTTCAAAGCCCATACATTTAAGACTGGATGCCTATCGGTTTGGATATTTGTGGGTCTGAAAAAATTTGATTTTTTGGGTTAGGTTGCAAAATTAAAGTTTTTCTTTCACTTTGAACTTACCTTGCCCAAAATATCAACAGCCAATATCAATTAAATATTGGTAGTTGTTACCATAAGTATGGATGGCAGCGAATTAATGCTTATTTTTCCACGTTTAAAATTTGTTAATGCCATGTGTTGATCAGAAAAATTTTCTGGCAGCGAGACGTCCGTCTTCTTTTGTGGATCAAGTGGAAAGAATGAAGCCACGATTATCGGTACGTCAGGTAACCTAGTTTCGTCTAGTGCTTCGCCCTTGTGCAAGGTCAACGAAAGCCGACCAATGCAGGCAAAACTTTTTCGTATCTAAGTGCAAGCCTGCAGCTGCAATCGGGATCTTCCCTGGGTTTGGGTCTCGACTAAATGTCAGTTACTGATTTAACCTGACCGTTACAGTATCTCAGACGGTGTTTACTATTTGTGCAGTAAAATAAAAAAATCAAAAGGCAGGAATTGTACATTACAACAACAAAATCTGTTACTCAAAATTACTGTCGACGTAGAAAAACACAGTGGTTAGAGGGAGACGGACATAGTTAAAACAAGTTAGAAAGTCGGTCAAGCCCGACTATAACATACTCTGTACCAGTTCATTTGCTCCCGACTATAATATTATAATACATCCAAGGACTCACGTGGTTATCGTGCAATATATTTATTATACGCTCATCTCGAAGGTTCTCTCTCTCTCTCTCACTATGAATGCCATTGTTCAATGGAAAGCTGTGGTGATGGGTGGGGGGTGCGGGTGTTAACTGGCAGTTTTTTGCTCATTACTTGTGTATCGTTCATCCGATCTTTATCATTTCTTCAGCAAATCGATAAATAATTTTGATTACTAGATATCTCTAGAAGGTACGAACAATCTATCTTCAAAACTGTGGAAGATACACGTTTTTCCAAATTGCGGGGGCGGGAGGGTGCGTATCAAAAATTGAAAATAAACTTGATCTGCCTGCAAGTATAAGAAATATATGTCCCATACATGTCAAACCTCTATCTCAGACGGACATGGCTATATCGAATCGACTGTTGATGCTGATCAAGAATATATATACTTTATAGGGTCGGAAACGATTCCTTCTCCCTGTTACATACTTTTGAACGAATTTAATATACTCTATGTACCTTCGGTACAGAGTATAAAAATATCAATAGGCTGAGCAGGTTATGTACACCATGTGGTCGTACCCTCAATATATCCGATGTTGTGCAGGCAGGGACCACTGTAGAGCGACGGATGATCTATAACCTCAATAGACCCAATATGTCATACGCATCCTATGGTAGAGGAATAGGTCATCTAGGAGTGAGGTGGCCCATAAGCTTCCTCAAGTAGTTGCGGGTCAACTATGGCCCATTTAGGTTAGGCTCGATCGTTGCGAAAATGGAAGTACGACTCCACGAGGTGAGGCCAAGCCAGGGGTCTGGTATAGCCATCAGCACCAGGCAGAAATGCCCTGATCACAGGTTCAATCAGTCCTCGATTACGGAAGCACCATGAGACGAGTCGAGCACTACACGTTATGGGGGGGACACTTTAGGCGACATCAGTGTCACGTGGACGAGTTACTTATGGAATGTAATTCACTTTTCCTGCATGGAACTAGTGGTGCCAACCTAGATTGGAAATTAAACATTCATAAGCCAGTGTCAGCTATGAAAATTAACAATATTTACCCCAGATGGGCTGACACCACCGACGAAATGAATGTTTTCCAACCAACGTGAGGACGGAGTAGCCCACGGAGGGGGCTGTGTGCTGGGCAGAATTCTATGTGCGGAAAACTCGTTCACTCAGCATTTTCGATTATCTAAAAAGAGTTACACAAACTACTCACAATTGGTTTCTTGTATAATTATTGACGATAATTCCACAACTTTTTGTGCAATGCCACTAACACTTACTCGCATACATATATGTATGTATTGGCGTGGGCATCCAGGTTTGGTTAGACACTTTAATGATTTTCACGAAAGGTTTTAATTGTACAACTGCACACTTTGACGGCCACTAGAAGAAAAGATCGAAATGGCTGTCTGGTGGATCCAGGAAGTCAGTGTTAGCTCAATTTTTCTTTTTAGCTTGATTTCTCATATACACAATTCGGAGAACTGGTGCTGCCAACTTGGAGCCAGGTTTCATTCGACCAAGAGATATGTTGCAGCAAGCAGTGCCGAACTGAAAATCGTTATTTTTTAAAATAGAGAAACGATTCAAACGACAAGTGAAATATATCCTCCAAGAAGTGTCGCAGAGTGGCACACTTCTTCCCGAAGGGAGATGAGAATGCGATTGTTATGCGATATCGCCAGAGTTAAGCGATACCTACTGCAAGAATCGCATTCTTATCTTCTGCGATACAAAGTGTTTGCTGGGGTAATAGATATACAATATAATCTTGTGTTAAGCCACACTTAAAATAAATATAATTTCAAATCATTCCCTTTTAAATGCATTGCATACTTTAAAGGGCACTAAGCACAATAAATGTTGTGCGTATAAACGTAGAAGACCCAAGTAGGCCTTTTCCCAAATTATTTACCTTAGATATAATTTCATTGCTGACAATTCAGTTCTGTTCTAGCTGTTGTGCTGTACACATCATAGAATTTGAACAATATTTTTGTTTCTATTTTATTTCATTTATTTTTCAACAATTATTTCTGGCTTTGTTGTCTTGGGTTTCATTGTATCATTTTGCATGCTACGACACTCCACTGGTGGTAAATCCAAGAAACGAATACGATTTTCGATTATGTCCACCTCATCATCATCTACAGTTTTCGAGGGTGTAGCCATAGTTATACGTGATTTAATTTGCTCCTTAGAGATTTCGTTACTATTTGTTGTAAATGTGATAAATTTTGACTTTGTTGCTGCAGCCAAACTTGAATGGCAGCCTCATTGGCTCCTCTCCACTCAAAATTATGGGACGTTCGAGACAATCATCGGCTGAAACTTTTTAAGTCTGTTGTATGGCTTTAGCTTTGGTCTCAACAACTTCCGCAGGCGGCAAAGATTTCTTTACGCTTATGTTTCTTCACTCCCTTAATCTGACGCTATCAGTCCTTATTTGTTTTGGAAATCATCGTAAATTTCAATCAAAGTGTAAATCATTATTGACGAGTTCATTTTCTCTCTAATACTTCTTATTTACGCTGGCAAAACAGCTTAGCTGATCTTAAAAAAAAATATTTTTTGCACTTCACAAACTCAAAATATTCATACGCGATGGCACAGTATCATTTCGTTTTTGATTAAGGGTTAATACTGTTAAATCTGTATATGAAAAATTAAACTAAAGATATCTGCATAATGCGTTCATAGTACTTATTTAATAAAAGGAATAATACTACTATTTAACCTTGGGTTTTCATAACTTCAATTGTTTCCAACCAAAGGGAAAGTTTGCATAATAGTGTACAACAAAAAAATGTTATCAGCTGATATAGCTTGCAGGCAAACTCACAACAACACTAAAACACAAGAAATATATTTCATTTTTGACTAAAGCATTTGAATTGGCAATAGCATTTGCATTTACTTTACGTTAGTTCATTCTTCACTTTCCAATTTGATTCAAATGGCTTTAAATAATCATCAAGACAAGTCAAATTCACAAAATTCCCATAAGGCCGGTAATCAGAGAAAGCGCTGTGTATAACCGATTATACTCCGTTAGCTGATCTTAGTCTCTGATGTACGTACGCATGTAGATCAGACAACACCAAACGGTGCCAAATCACTCACCCATCCGTAGATATCTCCGAAGGCCTTCGTCGTTCCCCAGATGTCGACGATGCTGCTCAAAGTAAAGATGTAAATTCATTGTCTTGGTTTGGAATTGAACGAGGTAAAATTAGTTGTTGTTGTTAGCTAGTGTCGCTTTCTAGCTGTCCTGACGATTTTGCACTAAGACTCCTCTAGATTTCCTAAACTGTCTATATTAATTGCTGACAGATCTTCGATGTATACGCGTGAAAGTGCGTCGGGTACAATATTTAAGCTTCTTTTTCTATGGAATATCTGCAACGAAAACCCTTGAAGTTTAAGAGCCCATCAAGCCAGTCTTGAACTCAGGTCTGATTGTTACATTAACCACTTTAGTGAGGCATGGTCGGTTATAATTGAGAAATCCTGACACTCGACATACGCTCTAATTTTTTTTTACACACATCACGGCAGCCAAACACTCTTTCTCGGTTACCGAATAGTTGCGTTGGCTTTGGTTCAATTTGCGAGACATAAATGCAACGAAGTGCCTATCGTTACCTTGGGAGTGATGTGGTGTGAGTGGTGTGACTTGCATCACAATGTATAGCAAATGGGGCACTATAAACAGGGCCGAACACACATCCGTTCTTTCAGTAACTCGAACGCTTTCTATGCGTCCTCGGACCATACAAATGTTCGCTTCTGTTTCAGCATATCGCTAATTGGAGAAGCAAGTGAAGCATAGTTATACGCTGTACCGAAGGTACATAGAGTATATTAAGTTTGTGCAAAAGTATGTAACAGGGAGGAGGAATCGTTTCCGACCCTATAAAGTATATATATTCTTGATCAGCATTAACAGCCGATTCGATATAGCCATGTCGTCTGTCTGTCTGTCCGTCTGTCCGTCCGTCCGTATGAACGAAGAGATCTCAGAGATGGTAAGAGATAGAGGTTTGACATGTACGGGAAATATATTTCTTACTTGCAGGCAGATCAAGTTTATTTTCAATTTTGGCCTCGCCCCCTCCCGCCACCGCAATTTGGAAAAAACGTCATATCTCCTACAGTTTTGAAGATAGATCGTTCGTACCTTCTAGAGATACCTTGTAAAGAAAATTATTTATCGATTTGCTGAAGGACGGATAAAGATCGGATGAGCGATACTCAAGTTATGAGCAAAAAACGGCCAGTTTGGTAAAAGGTTCTGTTTTGGTTCCAATATTATTTCAGTATTCAGTTCCGTACCGGTACATAGATTTTTATTTCAAGGTATCTCTACAAGGTACAAACGATCTATCTTCAAAACTGTAGGAGATATGACGTTTTTTCCAAATTGCGGGGGCGGGAGGGGGCGTGGCAAAAATTGAAAATAAACTTGATCTGCCTGCAATTATAAGAAATATATGTCCCATACATGTCAATCCTCTATCTCTTACCATCTCTGAGATCTCTTCGTTCATACGGACGGACGGCCAGACGGACAGACAGACAGACGGACAGACGGATATGGCTATATCGAATCGGCTGTTGATGCTGATCAAGAATATATATACTTTATAGGGTCGGAAACGATTCCTTCTCCCTGTTACATACTTTTGCACAAACTTAATATACTCTATGTACCTTCGGTACAGAGTATAAAAATGTTATCAGCTGATATAGCTTAGCACACACTTGCAGTAAACACACAACACAAGAAATATATTTCATTTTTGACTAAAGCATTTGAATTGGCAATAGCATTTGCATTTACTTTACGTTAGTTCATTCTTCACTTTCCAATTTGATTCAAATGGCCTTAAATAATCAAGACAAGTCAAATTCACAAAATTCCCACAAGGCTGCAAATCAGAGATAGCGCTATGTAAAACCAATCATACTCCATTAGCTGATCTTAGCCTCTGATGTACGTAAGCATGTAGATCACACAACACCAAACGATGCCAAATCACTCGCCCATCCGTAGATATCTCCGACAATGCTGCTCAAATTAAAGATGTAAATTCAAAGTCTTGGTTTGGAATTGATCGATGTAAAATTAATTGTTGTTGTGCTAGTGTCGCCTTCTAGCCGTCCTGACGATTTTGCACTAAGACTCCTCTAGATTTCCTATCCTTATGCCAATATAGATGTTTTAAAAATAGCACCCGCGTCTCCAACACCACTGGGCTAACGACACCAAGCGCTGTGCCATGCAAACCAGCTAGCACTTCGGCAAGTGTTGGTCTTAACCCTCCAATGGCCTCTGAGGTTGACTTCGCTTCTTTAAACCAGAAGGTGGCGATTATTTTATGACGTCGACGGGATGAAGTTGGCAGTATGAAGCAAAACAAAACAGGGTGACGTGTTTGGGAAGGCTTGGCATGGTCTTAGTTCAGCCACACCAACAAGGCTGTTAGTGGACTCACTCGCTGAGTGTGCACAGTCACCAAGACGACAGCCACTTGAAAACGTTTAAGCCTTTGTAGGGATTCGGGAATTATTGTAAAGTCTTCTAGCCCCTACAACGCTCCAGTTTGTGTTGTTCCCAAAAAAGCAGATCATTCTCTGATCGATATGTGGCGTGTTGTAATGGATTTTAGAAATGTAAACGCGTACACAATAGAAGTAAATTCCCAATCCCAATTATGCAGGACCTATTTTCAAAGCTAGGAAACTCCCAGTATTTCTCAACTTTAGATTTGGCCAAAGGATTTAATCAAATACCTATTAAACCGGAAGACCGCCATAAGACTGCATTTTCTACAGCAACTGGATTACACGAATGCCATTTGGCTTGAAAAACGGTCCGGCATCGTTTCAGCGCATTATGAATGAAATACTCCATAACTATATCAACACAATA
This sequence comes from Lordiphosa magnipectinata, assembly GCA_037044535.1. Taxonomy (NCBI): domain Eukaryota; kingdom Metazoa; phylum Arthropoda; class Insecta; order Diptera; family Drosophilidae; genus Lordiphosa; species Lordiphosa magnipectinata. The sequence continues at coordinate 46,002 of JBAMBO010003228.1, read as the reverse complement.
TGCGTGGTATATCTTGACGATATTCTCATATTTTTCACCTCATTAGGTGGAGTAATATGAAAGTCCAAATTCACAAATGTAGCTTCTTTAAGAGGCTATCGGTATATCTATGGCATACTATTTCGACTGATGGAATCAGTCCAAACCCAGTTAAAGTTGACTGTGAAACAAAAACGTTCTTTTCTCAAACTCACTGGCTTTTATAGAAAATTTATAGAAGACTATAATAGAGTCGCACTTCCGCTAATAAATAGCATGTTTAAGGAAAGGATCCAAAATTGAAGTAAATGACCCGCGTTTCATAGAATAATTTTCCAAACTTAAGGAACTTATGTTCAAGTAAAGTACTGGCATAGCCCAACTTTAGTAAGCCTTTCACATTAGCTACTGATGCTAGTAATGCTGCATTGGGAGCCGTTTTATCTAAGGCTGATCATCCTATCGCATTCGCTTCTCGCACACTTAAAAATCATGAGCTAAATTATAGCACTATAGAAAAGGAGCTGTTAAGTATAGTCTGGGCAACTAAATATTTTAGACCTTTTCTTTATGGAGGGAAATTCCATATCCAAACAGACCATCGTCCTTTAGTATGGCTGAATTCATTGAAAGAATCCAATATGAAAATGCAACGTTGGAAAATTAGGTTGAATGAGTGTGGCTTCGATATTGAATTTATAAAAGGGAAATCCAAAAATGTCCCAGAAGTAGAGTTGAATTAAATGCTATGGACCATGAGGACGACTTCGGATCGGATATAGCTACAATGCATAGCGCACAAGAGGATCTTATCGATCATATCTATATCACCGAATCGCCGATTAACATCTACAAACACCAAATTATCGTGACAAAAGGTAAAAATAACAACTTTTCAAAAAAAATACTTTACCAGACAAAAATTCGTTATACTATTACACTTGACTAATTCAATGAAGAATTTGTTCTAAAGTATTTGAGCAACACATTGACATTTTTGAAAAGCCTTCTAGAGGAAATCGAAAAGCATCATGCTTAGAAAAACCATAGAGGAATACAGGAAACGTACCTTTAGTAACTGCATAATATGTAATATGTGTAAATTTGACAGGCAACCTTCTAAATTGAAAATGGCTATCACAAGGAATCCGTCTAAGTCACATCAAATTGTGCACGTTAATATATGGTTTTAAAATAAAACTTTAACGTTTTTGACATGTATTGACAAACTTAATGAACTTCGTACTGCATATACATATTAAAGATTTCCTTAGTTCTGGAGAATTAGAATATCATTTCACTTCACCTAACACTCACACGGGAAACTCTGACTAGAAAGGTGTCACCTTACATTAAATGAGTATATTAGGTTTTTCAAGTTAGATAAAAAAAACTAAGATTTGGATAATAAGACTATTGATTTCAAGTCAGTGCAAATTTACAATGACACAATACACTCCAGCACTAACCAAAAACCGAATGACTTACTTCATAACCATGACGATAAATCAGTATGGAATAATTTACAAGAGTTTCTCTGTACAACAAAAAAGAAAAAATTATTAACAAAATCAATGAAAATTGAGTTGAACACCAGGAATTTCGTGATCGGGAATTCGTACAAAATTTGGGTTTTCAAAACATAAAACGAAAAGCAAAATATATCATCAAAACTGTCAAAGAAAAATATAAATCTGGATTTGTTGACGAAAAATGTTGGAAAAGAGATCAAAATATAGTGAAAAGAAAATACAAACATCAGAATGAAATTGAACATGTTCATTTCGATAGGAAAGTAACTGGAAAAAACAAACCAATCCGCTGAATTTGAATTTGAAATGACAAAATTATGCGATAAGCATGATTTATTGTTAATTTTATAATTTTGAAATGACATTCCAGGAGTAATGTAAATTCATCGATGGGGAGTAAAGTATCATTTGTGCCACTGTAATTTATCACAGTTTCTTCACGATTGTCCCACTGTACATTCATCGCATTAACTGTTTGACCACGTGTTCTAGGCACACTAGGGTTGTAGTGCGCTTGTCGCAAAAACCTTTGGTAGTAGTTAAGTAAATTTTCTCTAAGCATCCGAAAAGTAGGCATACGTAATCATTGAGAACAGCCATCACAATTGCCTTTTTATCAAATGCCTAAAAGTATGCAGCTTAAGACAGCAAAGACAGCAAAGACAAGAAATCGTTTAAATTTGCGTTAGCAGCACAACTTAATTCAGTGATTAAAACCAGCACTGCGCTAGAAATTTGCATTTCGCAACCCTGCAAATAGGTTAGCTGCTGGTTTGATTCGACTGGCCCTTCCTTTTCCGTTTTGGTCATCATCAAGTCAAGTTCACACCAATTAAGCGATCAAGCAAATAAATTTTTTTTTGCTAACATAAGCGAAGGAAAATATTTTGTCACCCTGACGGAAAAGATTTCAGCCCCAAGGCATTACCTTTAAAACACAATTAAAGGGCCAAGCTACCACGTAAGTGTTTTTCGACCAATTTTTGTCCGTTTTTGGACTTTTAGTTGTCAACCGACTGACCATGTGTCTCCCTAACCTCTTAGGTTTGGCCCTTATTAGGCGTCGACACTCTTTTGGGTATCCCAAATTGCCCATCAGCTTGTGTACGCCAAGTGTACCCAACAACACGCACACACCTTTGCGTATTTAAGACGAGCCAAGATCTGGCTGGGATCAGACCACCGGCGACTCAAGCGAATCGATCAGCGCCTCTCTCTTCTCATCGTCTCATCATCTAGTGGTTGCTGTGTGTGTGTCAAGTGCAGTGCCTACGCGAAGTTTAAGCGGTCTAGTCGACGTCTGCCGACGAGCAGAAAATTTTAATAGCTGGAAATTAGAAAAAGTGCTAAGAAAATTGGTGAAAATTGGCCAAAGATCAGCCATAAAATTCTGGTTCCACCCATATCAACACCAATCCAAAATTTTTTTTTTGTGCAGCCATAACTAAAGCATTTAAAAATTGCATTAAAATTTTGTGGGCCATGTGCTAGTGCATATCAAAAAGAAAAATTTTTCCTCGTATAGACCCGGTAATACCCTTGAATGAAACGAAAAATAAACCGACATACAAGAAAGGCCCATATTCGTACCAAAAATAAATCAAATTGAGTAAATTGTGAAAATTTAAATTATTGGCAAAAGTGAGGTTAAACAAAAGATCCCCATGGCAGTTCAATAAGTGAAAAAAAAATCTAATTAAAACGATTTAAATAAATTGCTGGATCTAGTCTTTGTCGCTGACAGTGCTAATGCCGTAGTCTCTAGGTCTGCCCCCCTATCACTTCCTGAAGATTCTTACCATCCTACAATTGAAATCTCCCTTTCAGTTATTGGACCTACCTCTTCAACATCTATAGCTTCAAACAAACCTCGTCGTTGCTTTCGTAAAGGAAACTTTACTTTATTAAATCAACTTATTTGTGCAACAGACTGGACTCCTTTGTACAATGCGGTTGATTTAAACTTTGCTTTTACCTTTTTCTATGATTCCATTAATTCTCTCTTAGATATTTGTATTCCTAATAGCGCTCCCTCTCCAGCGTCCATTAATCCTCCTTGGTACTGTCCTAGGCTTTCTAATTTGAAAAATATTAAGTCTAGATGCTTCAAAAAGTATAAACGTACTGGTTCTGTTGTTGACTTTTCTCAATACTCAATAGCAAAATCGAACTTTACACTTTTTAATTCTGAGTGCTATAAGAAATATCTTGCCCGATGCAAAATTCAATTTGCAGAGGACCCAAAACAATTCTATAGCTTTGTCAACTCTAAACGTAGATCCTCTTCTTTACCTTCTTCTTTTTTTCTTGGTGACCAAAAGGCTAACGACGACTCCACTGCCGTTGACCTATTCGCGGACTTCTTCCAATCAACTTATTCCTCTGCCCGTTTTACCAATACTTCTTATCCTTATAACATTCCTTCTTCCAACTCGATATGTGCTCCCTCAATTTCAGAAAGCTCCTTGCTTTCATATTTGAAATCACTTAAATCCTCATACTCCCCTGGGCCTGACAACATTCCCAGTTGCGTGCTTAAAGAGTGTTGTTTTTCCTTATGCAGTCCTTTGCTTAAGCTTTTTAATCTATCTCTAGAATCTACTGTGTTTCCGAATCTTTGGAAAGAATCTTATATCATTCCTCTTCACAAAAAGGGAGGAAAATCTGATATATCCAATTATAGGGGTATAGCCAAGCTTTCCGCTATTCCAAAATTATTTGAACAGATTCTAACCTCATCCTTACAGCACTATTGTAAATCGATTTTATCACCTTTCCAGCATGGATTTACAAAGCGTCGGTCAACTACGACCAATTTGCTTGAATTTACCTCAATGGTTAACGATGGATTCCTTTTAAAAAATCAAACTGATGTCATCTACACCGACTTCAGTAAAGCATTTGATTCTGTGAACCACGATATTCTCCTCTTTAAGCTTGATCGTTTAGGATTTCCTTCCTCTTTTCTGCTTTGGATTTCGTCCTATTTAAAAGATAGAACTCAAATAGTTCTGCTTCGCTCTAATACTTCAAAGCCTGTCTTTGTCACTTCTGGTGTGCCACAAGGCAGCCACCTCGGCCCTTTGTTTTTTACTCTTTTTATTAATGATCTCCCCACAATATTGTCTTACTCTCGGATACTTATGTACGCCGATGATGTGAAACTTATTTTATCTTTCAACGACCCGACGCATTCCATCAGACTGCAAGATGATCTAAACTCCTTGCAGTCCTGGTGCTTGATTAATCAATTACACCTTAATTGCTCCAAGTGCATGTTTATGACTTTCCATCGTTGCAAACCTTCGCTGGCTACCTATACGATTGGCAATGAACCCTTGGAACGAATATCTACAGTCGTTGATCTTGGAGTTCTTTTTGACCCAAAATTGAGTTTTAATCCTCACATCTCCTCTATTGTAAATAGGGCGAAAGGTGTACTTGGATTCATTAAACGTTGGTCGAAGGAATTTAATGATCCATATACCACAAAGCTTCTGTATACTGCTCTAGTTCGCCCTGTACTTGAATACTGCTCGTCCGTCTGGTGTCCGCAATATAAAAAGTATATCGATCGAATTGAATCAGTTCAAAAGCAATTCTTGCTTTTTGCCCTACGTGGCTTAAATTGGGACCCTAACCTTCGTTTACCAACGTACTCCAGCAGACTTTTGCTTATTGACCTTCCTTCGTTAGCTAACCGTAGAACAGTCTTAGGTGTTTCTTTTCTTCATAAGCTAATTATCGGTGATGTAGACTCTTCTGATCTTTTAGGTCGCCTTAACTTTTCCGTTCCTTCTAGGCCAACTAGAAACTATTTTCCTTTTATCTTGTCTAGATGCACAACTGATTATGCCCAGCATAATCGATTTCGGGTTTTATGTAAGAATTACAATGATCTCAATCACCTGCTCTCAACAGAGCTCTCTCTCTTCTCTCTAAAAACGTCTCTCTATAATTATCTCCGTGGAAATCTCTGACCACTCCCAGCTGTGAGTAGGGGCATAGCTTGCCGGACTGGCTAAAAAATCCTCCCCCACCGGGTCAGAGATTTTCCGGTTATTTAGTTTTAAGTTTTACGTATACATTTTTTATTTTTAAAGTTTTCTTTTAGATAGTTTTCTCTCTCTCTCTATCTCTGTTTTAGTTTAATTTATTATATTATCTTATTTTTTCCTTTGCTCCTACATAACTATAGGTTTTGGTTTTTTCTCTCTCTCCCTTTTCTCGATCTCTATATTATTAAAGTTTTTGTTAGCTCTAATAACGTCTCTGACTACAATCGGCTGTGAACAGGGGCATAGCTGGCCGGACGGGCAAATAAAATACCCCCACCGTGTCGGAGTCGTTATTAGTTTATTTTGTAATTTTATTAGATTTTCTTTGATAGGCTTCCTTAGCTCATAAAATTTTTTTGTAACGTATTTATACTTTCGTTGACAGCATTTGTTTGTCGACTCTAAATAAATAAATAAATAAAATAAATATATAAAAATTATTTAACCACCCAGTGACCCAAGGTCCATCACATCCTCCTCAACTTTTTTTTTGTTTTTTTTTTCCCGCAAATGATAATTGAGAAGTGATAAAAGTAAAAATTTCGAGCATGCCCTATGATCGGAATTATTATTATTAATTATTGCCATCTAATGAACTAATTAAACATACATATTAAACCAACAACTAAAACTACAGCACACATCAACACAACCTTGGGAGCGCTCTCAACGATAAACAATTGATGGGTAAGTGATCGGCTTCGGTCGTAATAAAATCTGCATTGCAACAATTATTTCATTAAATTGGCAAATCAATTAAAACATGAGTCAACACACATAGTCCCCCATGATCAGCTGTATATCCAAATTTCAATTGCTTTGCTTATTCGCAGCTTAATAATAATGAACTCTTTTATTGCCCTTAATGATAATTAACCTCCGTGAGCAGCGACAGTTTTTGTTTGTAAAATTAGTCTTTTTGTTTTGATCGACACCTTCTGTGTTCAGTATTAGCCTCAATGATCATTAATAGTGGACACAAATCTAAAATCACCGCCTGTCTGGAAATTAGATAATTTTACAATCACTAATGATCATTAACTCTGTCTGTTTTGCGAGATCGGCCTTGAGTGCGGAAGAAGTTTATGATCTTTAATGATCATTTAAAACTCATATTTGCCAAGAATTTATTTTTCTGATTAGCCTAAATAGATATCTATCAGTGAAAGCGTAAATATATAAGTATACCTTTAAATATATTTTAAGCATGAATTAATTTTGAATTACTCTTCTTTTGCTAGCCATAATCATGAATATTTTCTTAAGCTTTAATTGTAATAAAATGGAAATAACTATGAATTGCTAAGCTATCTTCTCCTTGGGGAGCCATGCATCAGAGTAAAATGATAGGGGTTTAGATCGAGAGTGTGTTCTAGGGATCACCGACCTGCGATGGGTCTTGCGGCATTGGTGGTCAAGGTAGGGTGGGCAAGTTGCTGTCACCACAACATCTGGACAGCACAAACACACAAACGCCACAGCAGCTGCACAACATATTTGCAGTCGACCTTCAGAAGCCATGTATTTATCTGTCCTTATTTCTTCTTTATTTTTCTTTCCTGTCTAGTTTTTTTTATTGAACCTCAAAGCCATATTTTAGCACGCGAATATCTAATATGATTATCTATGTAGTCCGCGAGTAGGTAGCACAATGATCAATTATAGAGACCCACCCCTTTGCCGACGACAATTTGAGCCGGAACCAGCGCGTGCTTCATTCGTCGCTACACCCTACATCAGCTCGTCAGACTGGACATATCCCTCGTTGTATGTTACAGGGTGTCCCAAAAACTATGTTTTTTTAATTTTCACGGTTGCTCAGGCATTTTCTGAAAGCTTATGGGGTAAATATTTTTGAGTTTTTATACCCGTTACTCGTAGAGTAAAAGGGTATACTAAAGTCGTGCAAATGTATGTAACAGGCAGAAGGAATCATTTCCGACCATATATTATATATATATTCTTGATCAGCATCAACAGCCGAGTCGATATAGCCATGTCCGTCTGACCGTCTGTCCGTCTGTCCGTCTGTCTGTATGAACACCTAGATCTCAGAGACAAGAAGAGCTAGAGCAACCAATTTTGAAATGTAGACGCCAATTGTCTGCACGCAGATCAAGTTTATTTCAAATTTTTGCCACGCCCACCCCCGCCCCCACAATGAAAAATGTTGAATAACTCCCACAATTTCTCAAATTTAAAACTTAAGTTTATATTCGCAACATCTATAAGCCCTCCAATTTTCATCAAGATCGGATAATAAACAGCCGAGTTAAAATGTTGCATACTTTTCGGCTGTCTCACCTCAGGCACACAGGATGGCTATTAAACATTTCTATGCATGAGTAACGGGTATATCGAAGTCGGTTAGAGCCGACTTTAACTTACGCTCTCGTTTTTTCAGATTTTTTGGCAAACGTTTAGAGGTCGCGCAAGTCGAATTTCCCCCAAAAATCGGGTTTTCCGTCCTGTTTTTGAATTTTACTTTGAACTTGGTCAATAACCACGATATTCTCAGTTTTCAAATCAGCATTTTTAAAGAAAAATGTCAAAATTTTACTATTATGGCTATGCTTTTTCTCATTTAGGTACCATATATTACAATTTTTCGTAAATTTTGCATACATTTTGTTAAAATCACATTATAACTCTTAAAATTTCAATAAAAATCAAAAAAACTAGTGATGCAGTTTAAAAGATGGGTAAATTTTCCCTTACCGTTCCAGAGTTATACCATATATTCTCACTTGGAAGAATAAATGGTAAAAGTAAAAGAAAGAAAGATGGATCTAAACTGTTCCTCAAGGGGGGAGAGTCATTACTGTTCATAAAGTGGTTGTCCGCAGGTCGTAGCTCTGGGCCACTAATAAATGCTGAAACCCAGCTCAGACCTCACAAATTGATCAGCAAAGCTAAGGAACAGTAACTAATTACTCTATGATTCACTTTTCTGGGTAGGCTGTAGATCCAGTCCACATATAAACCTAAATCCAAAGATGAGACTTACATTTTTAATTAGCAACAAAAAGGAAAGCTCTGTGCTGGTAGGGAACGATTTCACAAATTCACCAACTAGTGATATAATCGCGATTTAAATCGAGCGCGGACTAGGAGCTCCAATTCAAAATTTAGGACAAGTACAGGAAGACAAGGGAAAGGAATGGAAGGATTTTAAGTCGAAAGATGTTGTTGAATTAATTATTATAGTTTCTTGGTCGGGGCAAGCCGAATCTGCTTCACGTTGAGCGCCATATAAAATTATATAACTGTACTATGTAACGTGTAAATTTGATAGAGCAGATGGTAGCTTACTTTTGGCAGAGCACGCGCTGGCTTCGGCTTTTTTCTCTAGTCGTATGCTTGTCATAATTTCATAAAAGTATTCGCGTGCTATAAGGAGAACAGGAGGAGGCTAGACGGGAGTGGGATAGTTAGGCTACAGTATAGGGACAGGACTGAATTGAAAAGTTGAGATGAATCCACAAGGCTTTTGTAATGTATCTTGTAGCGGCCGATTCTGCAATTTATATTCAGCCGGAAAGCAGGCAACACTTGTTTGGCAGTTCTGCAGCCAGCTAAACATGAGAGAGAAAGTTCGAAATGCTCCAACCCTTCGAAAATGTAAGCTTCACTTTGATCTATGTTAGTAGGTTTCTTGCGTTTGACCAGCCAGTCCAGCAGTCTTTCCCTTTTGGGTAGCGATCTCGACAAGACGGGCTTTTGCTAAAACCAACAAGTGTCTTACCTTCAAGTTTTTTTTATAAGTGGCGTAAAACTAAGGGGAAAAAGTATCCCAAAAGTCGCGAAGTGATTGGATGCTGATCACTCTGCGCAGCCATACCCAAGGGAACTTCGTTTAACAAATGATTTGCCAAGCCTTTAGGGGTAAGTGTCCGTTTCCGTTTCTGTTTTTTGGTCGCATAGGAGAAATTGGCAGTAGGAATTTTTTTTATTTATTGGTGCAAATTTCTTTTAAAACCTCATTGCAGGCTTGGCACCTAGTCCAAGTTTTTGTTTGAAATTTATTTATTGGCCCAGGTCAATTTTCGGGCTTAAGAGAGTTGTTCTTCTCGCCTCATGGAATAGTCTCTAAGAATGAAAATAGAGAACAATAAGTGATGCCGCAAAAGCATAAAGGCAAAAGTGGAGACTGTTGCAGTGAGCGCGAGAGAGTGGCCAAATTGGGTTCTCTTTAGTTTTTTTATTTTTATACCCGTTACTCGTAGAGTAAAAGGGTATACTAAAGTCGTGCAAATGTATGTAACAGGCAGAAGGAATCATTTCCGACCATATAAAGTATATATATTCTTGATCAGCATCAACAGCCGAGACGATATAGCCATGTCCGTCTGTCCGTCTGACCGTCTGTCCGTCTGTCCGTCCGTCCGTCTGTCTGTATGAACACCTAGATCTCAGAGACTAGAAGAGCTAGAGCAACCAATTTTGAAACTCCTATTGTCTGCACGCAGATCAAGTTTATTTCAAATTTTTGCCACGCCCACCCCCGCCCACACAAATGTTGAATAACTCCCACAGTTTTTGAGATATCGATCTCAAATTTAAAACTTACATTAATATTCGCAACATCTAAAAGCCCTCCAATTTTCATCAAGATCGGACGATAAATAGCCGAGTTAAAAAAATGTTGCATTCTTTTCGGCTGTCTCACCTCAGGCACACAGGATTGCTATTAAACATTTCTATGCATGAGTAACGGGTATTTCGAAGTGGGTTAGAGCCGACTTTAACTTACGCTCTCGTTTTTTTTGAGGTTCTCTGAACAATTCTTAGTGCCTTTGCCATTTTGGTTTTTGTTTGAAACAAATTTACAGTAGCCGCCGCAACTAAGAAAGCGCTTTCCCCGTTGGACAGATAACTGAGTAAGTGATCTAAATGCATATGCCATTTGCAGCATTGTTTCCCCTACCATTCCTTAAGAAAGAAAAAAAATGAGAAATCAAGGAGAAATGGCCAATTTTTATCCGAAAGGCATAGAAAAAAAATAGTCAATTTAAGAAGCAAGTTAATAGAATGTTTATCCAAAGGGAATCAATAAAAATTTTAGTTTTAATTTTGCCATGCCTGCTTTTGAAGATTAGATTCATTTTACTTCTAAGAAGTAATTTTCTTTTAATTATTTTTGATTGAATATTATTATCACTAGTCCTTTTTCATTTTAATATTAACTCTATTACTAGTCTTATAAATTATTTTTAATTTTTTTTAATCTTTTTTCTTTTTCTCTTCCTCGAAACTATGATTGAAAATTTTGAAAATGTTAGTATTAATAAATATATGTCTTAAAATGAAGATGTGCTAAACGTTGTTGTTTTTCCGGAGCCACGCGTCGATCAATTAGGGTGAAGTAGGAAGGTCAAACTTTCTTTTCAGGAATCACATATCAATGTTATTTGGTCAAATGTGATCTTGGTAGGGTGGGCGTCTTTTGTTGCTTCAACATCAGAGCAGCATTAATCTTTGTGTGTGTGCGTACCAACAAATTTGAATTTTTCCTGTCTCTAGTTCTCCTCTGTGGTCTATCGTTCCGATGAAGTATCTCGAGTTAATTTTTTTTGCTCGTGATATTAATTTGTGTATAAATAACTAATGCGAGCACCTGTTTAGTTGGACCAGACATGAACCAAGAAATTTGATCCGCATCTTACTCTTTTGTTTAGTTGTGTGATTTCTTTAAGCATGCCCAAAGTTAATTAAAGCAAAGCACTTATGCAAGGTTTTCCTCCCACGCAGAAAGATATTTCGTTGTGTAGGCCGTGTGTAGTAGTTTCGAACTGTTTGCCTTTGACCATAGGTATGAATTCACTTTTTGGCTCGTGTTTGCCGTATTAGATAAGAATTGAGTATTTAATTACTTTTCTCAATGAAACAATTAAAATCTGTACCACCAAAGAGTATTCAAAACTGGTCTTAAACTTTGATTGAAGACATCAAGAAAAAACAAAAAGAAAGTCGGTCAAGCCCGACTATAACATACTCTGTATCCTTAACGTCGCAGCTCGCATTTGCTCACGAGTTATACGCGCTCATCTCTAAGTTTCACTCTCTCTCTCTGTCTCTCTCTCTCTCTCTCTCTCTCTCTCTCTCTCTCTCTCTCACTAAGATTGCCGTTGAATAGAATGCTGTGGTGATGGGTGGGGGGGTGGGGGGTGTTTACTGGCCGTTTTTTGCTCATAACTTGAGTATCAATCATCCGATCTTTATCATTCCTTCAGCAAATCGATAAATAATTTTGTTGACAAGGTATCTCTAAAAGTTACAAACGATTTATCTTCAAAACTGTAGGAGATATAACGTTTTTTCCAAATTGCGGGGGCGGGAGGGGGCGTGTCAAAAATTGAAAATAAACTTGATCTGCCTGCAAGTATAAGAAATATATGTCCCATACATGTTAAACCTCTATCTCTTACCAACTCTGAGATCTCTTCGCTCTTCGACAGACGGACAGACAGACAGACGGACATAGCTATATCGAATCGGCTGTTGATGCTGATCAAGAATATATATGCTTTATAGGGTCGGAAACGATTCCTTCTCCCTGTTACATACTTTTGCACAAACTTAATTACCTTCGGTACAGAGTATAAATATCAATAGGCTGAGCATGTTATGTACACCATGTGGTCGTAACCTCAATATATCCGATGTCGTGCAGGCAGGGACCACTGTAGAGCGCCGGATGATCTATAACCCCAATAGACCCAATATGTCATGGTAGAGGAATAGGTCATCTAGGATTGAGGTGGCCCATAAGCTTCCTCAAGTGGTTGCGGGTCAACTATGGCCCATTTAGGTTAGGCTCGATCGTTGCGAAAATTGAAGTACGACTCCACGAGGTGTGGCCAGAGACAGCCCAAGCCAGGGGTCTGGTATAGCCATCAGCGTCATGCAGAAATGCCCTGATCACAGGTACAATCAGTCCTCGATTACGGGAGCACCATGAGACGACTTTCTATCGAGCACTACACGTTATGGGGTGGACACTTTAGGCGACATCAGTGTTTCGTGGACGAGTTACATGTGGAATGTAATTCACTTTTCCTGCATGGAACTAGTGGTGCCAACCTAGATTGGAAATTAAACATTCATAAGCCAGTGTCAGCTATGAAAATTAACAATATTTACCCCAGATGGGCTGACACCACCGACGATATGAATATTTTCCAATCAACGTAAGGACGGAGTAGCCCACGGAGGGGGCTGTGTGCTGGGCAGAATTCTATGTGCGGAAAACTCGTTCACTCAGCATTTTCGATTATGTAAAATGGGTTACACAAACTACTCACAATTGGTTTCTTGTATAATTATTGACGATAATTCCACAACTTTTTGTGCAATGCCACTAACACATACTCGCATACATATATGTATGTATTGGCGTGGGCATCTAGGTTTGGTTAGACACTTTAATGATTTTCACGAAAGGTTTTAATTGTACAACTGCACACTTTGACGGCCACTAGAAGAAAAGATCGAAAGTCGGTCAAGCCCGACTATAACATACTCTGCACCCTTAATGTCGCAGCTCGCATTTGGTCACGAGTCAAACGGCCAGTTAACACACAACGCACAACGCAGTGCGCTCTCTAAGTCTCTGTGTCTTTCTCTCTCTCTCTCTCTCTCACTAAGATTGCTTCTGCTGAACGTGTAACGAAGTTTTCCAGCCGGGGTCTTAACTCAGCCTGGCCAAGGTCAATTACATGACATTTGTAATTCGCGGGGACTATTGAGAAGGATAGGACGATGGGAGGATTGGTCTTCTTCTAAAAATCCTCTACGATCAATTTCACGCCACTACAATATACTTTAATAAAGTGGGAGGTACAGACTAATAGACAGGCTGAGAAACCACGTGGTTAGTACCCGACGCGGTTCCGCAGTCTGACTGTGGGACGGGAGGGGGATCGATCACGCGGTTAGTACCCGGCGCGACTGATTCTGGCCTACGGACTACTGAGGAAAGGGGACCCTACTCTGCATAGAACACTATGATTAACTGAACACACGGTTAGTGTCCAGCGCGACCGATTCCTAACTCAACGATATCAGGGGTATGGCCCAACACTTGGTTGGTGCCCGACGCGACCAGCTGACTGCCTGGCGAAATTCAAGAACGGGACGGAACACGCGGTTAATACCCAACGTGTACTACTGATATCCTAAAGGTTCTCAAGGGCGGGACAGAGTACGCGGTTAGTACCCAGCTTGACCCTAGATTGGTCTAAAGACGATCAAGGAAGGGAAAGAACACGCGGTTAATACCCTACGTTTCTTGCAAACAAACTAACGGCTCTCGGGTCGGGATAGCGCACACGGTTGGTACCCAGCGTGATTCTACGCTAATCTAGAGAAGATCGGGAATGCGAGAGAACACTCGGTTAATACCTTACGGGTTCCATTAATACCCTAAAGCCACTAAAAGGGGGGGACAAGGCACGCGGTTAGTACCCATCGTGCCTCACTAATACTCAAAAGTCACTCGAGGGTGTAGGAGAACACACGGTCAGTACCCTCAGCGTCTCACTAATACCCTAAAGACTCCCTAACGGGGTGACAGACCACGCGGTTAGTACCCAACGTGTCTCGCTTATATCGTAAAGGCTCCCTAACAGGGGGGACAGACCACGCGGTTAGTACCCAACGTGTCTCGCTAATATCCTAAAGGCTCCCTAACGGGGGGGACAGACCACGCGGTTAGTACCCAACGTGTCTCGCTAATATCCTAAAGACTCCCTATCGGGGTGACGGATCACGCGGTTAATACCCCACGTGTCCCACTAATTGCCTAAAGTCATTCAAAGATGGGGCAGAACACTCAGTTAGTGCCTCACGTGTCCTCCTAAGGGTCTAAAGATTCTCAAGGAGCGGGACAGAACACGTGGTTAATACCCAACGCGCCTGAAAAAAAAACCTAAAGACTCTCGGGGAAAGGGGCTCCTTGCGATCAGCAGACTCACCTTCTCTCTTGTTATGACACTGAAAATGTCCCACAAATTAGCAATTAACACGCACGATATTCTTTAGTACTAGTAGTAGTATTTTAGTATTAGTTAGTATTTTTAATCACAATTTTTAATCTCTATTAATCTACGGAACTGCACCAGCCCTAATCTAACGTTTTTTAATACAGTTTCTTCTTTTAGCTATTTACCGGCATCTACGTCGTGCGGATTTACTTTCGGTGGTTTTCACTTTCGACTGCTCGCTTCTCGTACTCAAGTTCGACTGTCTAGCATCTTGGCAAGCACCTCGCCCTCTCACCGACCTACGCCAACGTTGGCATTCTCAGGCCCGTTATCCTCGATCGTTCCCGCCACACACTGGTTTATTCTTTTTCGCTGCTCTTTTGATATCGATGCTCAGCCAATCTATACCCGCCTCTCTCTCTCGGGGTCCCGTTGCTTCTATCAACAGCGTCGACCAAACGGCATTTTCGCGTTTGACTATTGCCACCACCTTTCTTCAGCAAAAAGCCTACTGAAGAGTCGTTAGGGATAACGATGAAACTGTTCTGTATAGGCAACCAGCTCTTTTTGGTGGTACAATGCATAAGTTGTTTACAGTTGTGAACAAACGCAACTTTTTCGGACCTAGAGCCAGCCAACTCACACTAATTTAAAAATTAACTGTGCGCGCTTACTAAATATAAAACTTACTAAAAAACCAAAGTCTTTCTTAAGACTCTTATGTTGATTTTATATTATCTTTTTCAGGTTTCTTATATTTTGCAATATTATATAATCGTTTCATATTTATTCTTAATTACAAACACATCTTAATTACATTTATCAATTTTATTCTATGGTAAAGAGTGAAACCGGTAACATGAGCTCCGCTCCAATAAACATTTTAAATCTGGCATAAAATGCAAGAAATTTTTCAATTTCCGTCAAGTGACCAAATTTTAAGACAAATTTGGAGTGAAAAGTGTCGCATTAATATTGGGGACTACAAAAAAAATTTAAAAATTTGAGAGAACCATTTCTCGCGTACTTATATTGGTAAGCGATTTTTGAAAATCGATTACATTCCAACAATCCAGTTCGACTGGATGAGTTTGACGACTTCGCTGAAAATAGCACCGCTGATTTAAAAGAACCTCAAAAGATTTTTGATGAAAATGTTGTTCAAAACAACTGTAGAAATTGCTTAAAAATGAAAAAAAGTCAAAAGTTTTACGAAAAAATAACAAAAGCGTTTGCAGAAAAAATCCAAAATCTAAATCTACCCCATATTAGAACTCCAAATCGATGAAACCATTAACAAAATGTACCCAGAACTAACAAGCATGAGCGAAACCCATGTTGTTCTTTTAATGGATGAAATGACGCTTCGGAAAGAGATGAGATACAACCAGAATTTAGATCTAATTGATGGCTTGGAGAGCGATAGGCTCAAAAGAAATAAAAACGTTGCCAACCAGACTTTCGTTTTCTCAATGAAATCTATTTTCTCGAAACGGAATTAATTTTCTTTGTTTCTGAGAATGAGCTAAACGCAGAAATTCTTTGTAACATAATCGATCGAAGTTTGTAGCTTGTATGGTTTATATAAATTAGTAACCTGATTCCACTGACACAAATATATACAATCGGCCGAATGTACATATTTTTGACAAAATCTCCTATATACATTTTCTACACCCAATTTCTATGGCAGCTATAATATAAAGTTGTCCTAACAAACTTGGTGGAATTATGCGAAAGCATAGAAAACTTATAAATACGAGGTTTGGGGACGATTGCGTTGAAGACAATGGAGTTAGTTTATATGGAGAAAGCGGCCATAAATACTTCCTGTGGAAATATCGGGCTAACATACTGATGAGTAAAAACTGTAATAAACAAAAATGGGAGTGGTTGGACATGTCCACGCCCACTTCGCTGGGGCAGCGCTGAAGCAGCGAACATTCTTTTGCTCATAACTTAATAATCGTTCATCCGATCATTATCATTCCTTTCGCATATCGATAAATAATCTTGTCGGGAGCGGAACTAGCTATTTTAAAACTAATTTCAAATGTAACGTAACTGCCCTTTTGGCAGCTTTGATTTGCTTTGCATATCTAACTATTGTAAATCTATTTTTATGCATGCAGCTTTTATCTAGACACAGATCTTCGGCTATCGAGATTCTGCATACAAGCTTATCTATGCTTCTCTCGGCTTGCACTCCCCAGCCGTTACGCTAACGTCGCTGCACGCATATTTCGCTGTTGAATAAACTTCGCAACAAGAAACATTACAAACATTGTTAACAAACAAATAAAAATCCACTGTACATATTAATCAACAGCAATAGCAACCAACAAACATCCGCAAATACAAGCAACCCTTGAGCAAAACCGTAATAAATGCTATATATATTCGAATACTAATACACACGCCTCATGATCATTTGTTATAAACTATTTCGCATAAAAGGTGGCATAAATTAATGCCTCCTCTAAACAAATCTTAATAACTAAATATTTTTTAAAAGGTACGAACCATCTATCTAATAAAATGAGGGAGATTTGACGTTTTTTTCAAAACTGCGGGGGCTGGAGTGGGCGTGGCAAAAATTGAAAATAAACTTGATCTGCCTGCATGTATAAGAAGTTTATGTCCCATACATGTCGAGCCTTCATCTCTTACCATCTCTGAGATCTTTCAAACGGACCAACAAATCAAAAAAGTGCATTACTTTATGGAATATTGCACGAGCAGCTGCAGGTGGCTGCAGCTTAACTTAATATTTTTTTAATCTTAAAGTATTAGGAAACAAGATGTAAAAAAGAATAGTGAGGGCAAAGGAGGGCAAAACACTTAAATCTTTAACTAAACATTTGACACACGAACCAAAAACAAACGCAAAAACTTACTATCTAAAACGTCGATTTACAAAAAATTAAACACGAAATATTCATTTTACTCAACTTCATTTAATATAACTTTTATACATAAAATTAATTTGACAAAATTAACATGCTGTAGCGAGCTGTTGGCGCTGTACAAAGCAAATAAACAAGTGGTCACACTTTCGATGGTATTTTTAGAAAGCACCGTAAAAATCAAAGCAAAACAAGTAAGGCATTGTGAAGTTTACTCAATTAGCTGTTGATTAAAGCAGTAATGGTTTGAAAATTGTGACATCCATTTTTTGATTTTTGGCCTATGGCAGCTATAAGATATTGTCATCCGATCCAGTCGGTTCCGATATATTAGCAGCGTGCAGTAAAAAGAAGACTCTGAAAGATTTCGGCACGATAGCTTTAAAATTCTGACGACAGACGGACGGACGAAGCACAATCGACTCGGCTCGTCTCCCTGATCTATAAATTAGGTCGGAAATGAATATTTCTATGCGTTGCAAACTTCTGGGTAAAATTACAATACTCTTTGCAATGGTATAAATATATAAGCACGTGTGTTATTGAAATAATTGACGAGCATTGAGGAAAAGAAATTAAAGTAAGTGCAGTAACTACATACATTCTTTTATGCAAACATGAAAAGATTTGTTTCTGAAAAAAAGTGTAGATGTGTAGTAGATGAGTTTTGTTGGTTTCCTTAGCATACAAACATTAACTTTGTGTTTAATTAAGAGACTGACATTTTTCAATTCCCTATCTCAAGGGCATAGGCCAGTGCCAGTTGTTGTGGCTTTTCCCCATCAGTCTGTCCCACTTTGTCGTGTGCGTGCTTAGCTAAACCAAATTGTACATGTTTTTTTTTGATTGTTGTTAGGCAAACATTGCAAGAAAGATCACACTCGCACTGTCATAGTGAGATATTTTATACCAATAACCGTACCCGTAACCAAATTCCGAAACAGAATAAGGTTAATAGCCGTAACCAGTACCGTAATATTGGCGTAACCGGAAAAAAGCGATCGTCCAAAGCATCAGTAACCGTAATTCTAAACGTTATTCGTTTCTGTTTTAATCTCTGGTGTGACGTGCATCCGATCTTCATCATTCCAGGGGCGGATCGATAAATAATACTGATTTCTAAGTATGCGTAGAAGGTACGAACCATATATTACGGGGCCGTGGCAAAAATTGAAAATAAACTTGGTCTGCCTGCAAGTAAAAGAATACTGGGTTCTAATCGATGAGGTATGGCACACAGCCTTCGAAGTGTTCCTCGAAGAGGTGCTCAATTATGTAATGTGCATTTGCGCCGCTGGGTAGCAACATTCTCGAACTATTGTTTACAAATAGAAAAAGTTAAACTGTCAAAACCATTTAAACGCCATTTATAGGCTTTTTACACTGAGCACATCTAACATCCCACATCATGAGTGCTTAATGAATGAATGCTTAATAACTATTTGCTATGTCAATATTTGTTAGTTTTTGTTTTGTCAAAATAATAAGTAGGTTGGTGTCTAAAAGGACTACCCAATAAAGATAACAAATTTTGACACGGCAAATGTTTATGACTCATGATGTGGGATGTTAGATGTGCGCAGTGTAATTAGCCCATTAGAAACCTTGATTTATTTTATTTGCTTGATGTACTTACATTTATTTAAATAAATTTGCCTAATTCTTTATTTCAGAATGGATCTACATCTGCAGTTGATTACAGACACATATGCACTCTTCTCACAGTTTAACATATTTGTACCACAGGAAGATTATGATAAAGTTGAAGGTCTTCAAGTTATATTCAACAAAATGTTAGATAATGTGAGTATGAAATTTACTAAAAATATTTGTATTATTTTTGACTGTTATTCGCGGGGTCATGACTATTAAGCACTCACATATAATGATAAATTTATTCTCATTTCGTTCGCCGATATATTATTGCGCCTTAAGATTAAACTTCAGAGAGCGAAAAATAATTTTTTTAAGATCTTTGCAAAACATGGCTCAAGAAATGCAGAATATATTTGGAAAATTTCACGAAAATCCAAAATAAGATATTCTAAGCTTTGATGGCCTCGCGGAAGTTTCCAATTTTCCCATAATTTGTCTTTGAACTATCAATTTAGGCGGATACCATTTACAAAAATGTCAAAAAAATGTAGATTTTTTATACATATTAGAGCAAGCTACAAGCACGGCTGCCACTTTTGGAGAAAACGCTCCAAATTGGATATTTTTTTCTCTTTGGAGTACTGGAGTCAGTTTTTGCAAAATGGTGTTATTTTTTGCATAGCAAACAGTTTGTTCATAAGATCAAAAGCACAAATTGAAATTTGTTTTTAACTTATACCATGATGTATAAAATTGAACCATTAGATAAGTAAATATTTTTTTTTTTTTTTTTTAGCTTTTTTAGTATTTATTGAATCTTCTCTTAATGAGACTAACAATAATTTTTCAAATCTTAATCTAGAAACTATTGTACAACCATCTCCTATTGGAGCTGGTTTATGTTCTGCGGCCCTTTAATTCAGTCGCTGGGTTGGTAGATCTTTTCTTCGGAGGCGAGAATGCGTTGCTTGCAGGGTGAGAGATTGTGCAAGTTCATTAGGGTGGGCTAGAAGTTTTTCAGAATATTTGCGCTTTAGTTGCTGTATTTCAGTTTCGACCAATGGGATCCTCAGGTCGTTGTGGACACACTCGTTGCGAATGTACCATGGCGCTCCAGTGAGTGTTCTAAGAACTCTTGATTGTGATCTTTGAAGGATGTCCACACTACTCGCACAGGCATTTCCCCATAGCTGTGAGCCATAAGTCCAGACAGGCTTTATGATGCTTTTGTACAGTAAGACTTTATATTCCAGTTTTAGAGGGGAACGGGAGTTAATTAGCCAGTGAAGGCTATTGGCCTTTAGCCTTATTTGAAGTTTTTTCGACTCTATGTGTTTGCGCCAAGTGAGCCTTCTGTCGAGGTGGACACCAAGGTAAACAACATCGTTTGATTGTGGTATCATAGTCGCGTTTAGGGATATCTGGGGACAGGTGCTTCTGTTGAGTGTGAACGTCACGTGTTTACACTTTTGCTCGTTAATTTTTATGCGCCAGTTGGGCAGCCACTCCTCCACGTGAGATAGGTGGCTTGACAAAAGTCTGGATGCGATGATTGGACATCGTGATCTGCTTAGAATTGCCGTATCATCAGCAAAAGTGGACGTTGTTAGTCGGGGGTCTGTTGGGATGTCGGCAGTGTACAATACATACAGAAAAGGACCGAGAACGCTACCCTGTGGCACTCCGGCTATAATGATGAACTCTTCCGTTGTGTACTCATTTTGACGAACAGAAAAAACTCTGTTGCTGACATAACATTCTAAGAGTTTGTGGTTATTTGGAGGAAGCAGTGTCCTAATTTTGTATATAAGCCCGTCCAACCAAACGCGGTCAAACGCTTAGGCAACATCTAGGAAAATGGCAGAGCAGTATTCGTTGTGCTCATACGCAGTCCGAATATCTGAAGTTAAACGGTTGACTTGCTCAATGGTCCCGTGTTTTGCTCGGAACCCAAATTGATGTGAAGGAATTATATTTTGTGCATGGGTATCAATTTTGCGAAGTAAGATCTTCTCAAATACTTTTGATAAGCAAGGCAGCAGGCTAATGGGTCTATATGATGACGCTTGTGTTTTATCCTTTCCTGGTTTCTGAATCATTATGATTGTCGATTTCTTCCACTGAATTGGAAAGTATCCACATCGCAGTACGGCATTGAAGATTCTCGAGATGTATGTAATGGCAGGACTTGGAAGTTCCATAATCATTTTAGGCGTAATAAGATCATGTCCTGGTGCTTTTTTGGGATTGAGTTCTGCAATAACTTTTTTTATTTCAAGCGAATGAACTTTGATTGGGTAAGTCTGTGCGGCAGTGGGAATCAGTGGCAGTGCATATGCATTGGTTTGTGGATTCGGCTGGAAAACATTTCTTAAGTGAAGTGCAAAGACATTTGCCTTTTCTTCGTCGCTGCGGGCCCATTTCCCTCTCTGATCCCTCAAAGGCGTATTTACCTTTGCAGGTGGCTTTATGCTTGCGTGTGCTCTCCATAGGGGGAATTTGGTGCTTGTAGGCGATAGTTTTTCGATGGGCTAGTTTAGTTTTTATGGGCTAGCTGCTCCTCAGCTTCGAGTGCTTTGTGAAGTACGCGTTCTGCATGTCTCAGGCGAGTCCTTGCAGCAGGCGACCGATTGCTCTGCCATTCTCTTCTTGCACGCCGCTTTTCAGTGACCAGCCGGTCTATAAAGCTGTTCGTTAATCTACGATCTTGCTTAGGTGTTGTTGTTGATGCTGTTAGTGGGCTCGAGTGATGAGCTGCAGCAGTAATGATTGAGCTCAGGGCTTGGACTGAATTTTCAATGTCTTCTTCGCTGTTTATGGTTGGGCTCAGTTCAATGTGACTGCTTATATATATTTTGTATTTGAGCCAGTTTGTCTTATGTGATGTCAGTCTCCGAGGATACTCTCTGATCTGAGGACACTCCAGAAGGGTAAAAAAAATCGGAGAATGGTCTGACGACAAATCTGCGAGTGCTTCTGCAGTTACCAAATTTTGTGGAACTTTTCTTGTTATGGCAAAGTCTATAAGGTCGGGTATTTTCTTGGGATCTGCTGGCCAATATGTAGGCCTACCCGGAGGTACATAGTCGAGTTTGTTTGATGCGCGCATAAGTACGCTATACAGTTGCTTTCCTTTTGGATTAGTGAGTCTAGAGCCCCAGTGCGGATGTTTCGAGTTATAGTCACCCGCGGCTAAAAAGCGCTGACCTAATGTATTAAAGAAATCTAGAAATTGATTTTCTGATGTTGCGAAGCGGGGCGGACAATAAACTGCCGACAAGGTGATATTGCCTCTTTTAGATTCTACACATATTGATGTGGCTTGTAGGTAGTTTTCCGAAAATCCCGATAGTGGGTAATGCTTAATGCGGTTTCTGACTAGGATGCCAGTTCCGCCATGGGCTTTACCATCTGGGTGATTTGTGCCATAAAATGCATATCCCGGTAATTGAAAGTTATATCTGTCCGTCAGATGAGTTTCCGCAAGAAGCATTATGTCGATTTCATTGTCTTGGAGAAATTTTGATAACTCCACTTTGTGGCGAGGAATGCCATTTGCATTCCAGAGTGAAACTCTTAGGAGAGCCATTATTTGGTTTGTTGCGAGGCGAGCATTTGAATGAGAATGCCTTGATTCCTAATTTGTTCTTGCATTGCGTTTTGCATAAATCCAATGAATTCCTTCAGTGTTTGCTGCAACGATAAAAACATGCTTTCTTAGCTACTATAGTTTGATGGTTGTTCCGCATGTTTATTAATTGTTGGCAGAGCCGGATCAGTTAGTGTATCGTGTGAGATTGTGGCTGGCGATGTGGGTCTATTCATTCCTAGTTTCAATGCACTTGCAAAAGAAACGCCTTGGGTAGTACTCGATGGGACAAACGATGATCTAGCAGCTTTGGTAAAGAAAACTTCAGGAGTCGATTGCGAGGGTGTAAACTGATTAAGGTTTCCATTGGAACGTGCAAATTCAGTGCGCGTATTAATCCTGCTCTTCAGATCTTTGTAGACTGGGCAACCTCTATAATTTGCAGTGTGGTTGCCTCCACAGTTACTGCACTTTTTAACAGAAGGGTCCTCCTTGCTCGCAGGACATGTGGCACTGTTGTTCAGCTCTCCGCATGCTACACAAACAGGTCGTAGAGCGCAGTAGGCTTTAGTGTGTCCGAATTCTTGGCAATTGGTACATGGTACTGGATTTGTACGTTTGTGGGGATCCTCTACAGTATTGTGCGGTGCAATAAAAACGGTAGGTTGTAAATTGGGTGCACAACATTTTTGTTGGGAACTGTGTTTTCCGGACTTAGCTCAACTTTGAATAGTGGCTGGGGTATTTTGTCTCTGTTCATAAGGTTTATTACGGACTTGATCTTAAATCCCTTTTCTTCTAAAGCAGTGCCGACTTCCGTTGATGGCACACTTGATTCAATGCCTTTGATTACCACTTGTAGTCCTTTGCAGCTTTTCAGTTGGTAGGTGTAATAGTTTTTGTTTTCAGTTCTTAGGTATTTGTCGACAGTGTGATAGTTTTCCTCGGTGTTGACTTGGAGCTTCGTTTCGCGTATTTTGCCTTTGCTGACTGATGTCACATAAAAGTTGTTGTTGCCTATTAGTGGGATAAGCTTTGTAACTAGGGTCGCGCAGTTGTTATCTCTTATGTAGATTGGTGGAGGCCTTGGTTTTGCGGCATTTGGAGCCTTTTCATCGCACTCGGCGTCAAGCTGTTTGCCAAGAATTTGGAAACTATTTCCAGTGAGCGGATCTTTGTCCACAGGTAAATCACTTGTTTTGTTAATTTTTGGAGTGTTGCCGCTTTATTTTGTTTTGCGGGCTTAGTTTTCGTTTGTTTATTTGTACATGCCGATCGATGCCAGTCTGCACATATGAGCGGGTGGTTGGTGTTGTACTTCCTTGTGTTTGTGTTGGTGGGAGTGCGTGCTGCGTTGACATTATTGGAAGATGGTTGGTGGTGATCGATTTATTTTGAACACTTGTTGTTGTTGTGCTTGTTAATGTTGATTGCGCTGTAGTAAGCGTTACCGTACTCATCGTGGGCAGAGGGGAGGGGCATTGGGCACTCCATGTCGGAGCGGAGCATTTATTTAAATTCAAATAATTAACAGTGCTTAACAGCTGATTAGTCAGAGTGACCTTGCTCCTTTTAGGCGTATGGTCACCCTGCTTTAGTTATGTTCCACACACACAACAAATAATTAGCAAATTCCTGGCAGGAATTTTCCGCAGTGCTGGATACAGGCCTTAACCACAAAGAGAGCACAATTATGAATCGTGCTGCTACACATTGGACCCCACCAGTCCAGGGGAAGAAGCTTCAGATCCAGAGAGGGGGGGTGGGAGCTCTGCTGGTGCATTGTGTCTGGCAAGATCCGAAAGCTCTTCCAAGCTCCCAATGCAGTGAACCTCCCCTGTCCCATTACGCCTTACATGAACTGTCCCACGACGAGAGAAATCTGCGGAAAATATGTTCTGCTTCTTCAGTTGCATTGCCTCTTTAAAAATGAGAAAGCTTTCTCTGGAGAGCTGCTCATTGACATAGACAGCAGCCGGCGAGTCTTTAGCTACTACGTTTAATGTGTAACTAACTTTATTGAATATCAACAATTATCATCAAGTCGAACGGAGCGATGAAGGCGCGTGCCGCGCGTGGCCGAAGCCAACCAGAAACTGAGCGCCAGGGATGGCGCGTGTCTTGTCGTTCTGCTATCACGTTAGGGATGGTGCTCGATAAATTGTGTGACCAGAGGTGGCCAGGGCTGCCACAAGTCAATTCCCAGCAGCTGTAAGCTTAGTGTTTGTTTGGTGACTCGTCGGTACATATCAAGGGCACGCATTAAATTAATGTTGTCTGTCGTGGTTTCTAATTTAAATAAAATAGCAGCGTCGGGAATGTCTGCTTGTGTTTTCCGTACTCTGAAGATATCCCGTACTCTTGGAGCAGGTGTAAGTTCCACAGAAAAACGCAATGTATTAAAAATTGTCTATGCATGCGTCTCTCTCGCTCTCTTCTATTCTATTTCGCAAATGCTCATAAGCATTGTTGTTGTTGCCGTTGTTTCTGGCAAATTCCTCTCCAACGCGCTCACAGTTCGTAAGGTGGAAGGCATGCGATGCAAAAAGAGATCAGGAGATCAGTTGAGCGGTATGCTGAATTGTGGAGTGGCTGAATGCTGGAAGCTTACAGTTTGAAAGCAGCAGAAGTATGGTTACATAGCTGCGTGCTGATCGACTCGTGGCGTCACTTTAGCAGATTATTTCACAGTGAGCAGACGCCAATTCCGTGACGCTCAAATAAAATTAAACTATAAACGTGGTGATTATAAAAAGTATAGTCCGTCCAAGTGATAAGCATCCTGACTAAAATATAGTTAATCGCGCACTGCCTGGGGCAGACTATCCCACCCCACCTTAGCGGCGAATCCAGCAGGTGATATTTTTTTTGTGTGCTAAAATACATAAGTTTTACATACATATGTAATTTCCAATTCTAGCTGGCCGCAGCTGACCCAGTGCCACTTCGAAGCATAAGTCTCAATTGTCCACGTGGTGGTGGTGTACCTTTTGAGTGTACCTTGGGTGAACCACTTGTCGTAGCGTCGAGCCTGTACCCACTCAAGGGCCATCGGCCTCGGAAGCCACCTGTCTGACCGCCTGTTTCTCGGACGACATTGAAAACCAGCAGTCCGAGCTACTTTCTGTGTGTGTCAGCAGGGCGTTCAAGTTCGGAGGGAAACAGAAGAATCCTCCCATATTGTTGTCCGTCTCATCTTGGTATTTCATCATCTGCTTGAAAATAAGCTATAAGCAACCAGTCAGCCGATCAGCTCATCGACTTTTAAGCTACAACTTCGACCTTCAGACCCTGTGATTGGAGATCTTGCGGACTGAGCTATTCCTGTCTAGAATACTGGTCCTACCAATGAGCCGGTTTTAGTTTCATCCTGCTTCGAGGGAATCGACATTGCCTTTCCCATTGACGCGCAGAAAAGTTTTCCAACCATGTGGTATACATACATACGACTCTTTTATAAAGCATAGGAAATCGTGGCCAAAAAGGAATTGGCATAGCCTCAAATCACGTGTGCTGTGACACATGAGGCCCACTGTTAGACTAAGCCAGGGTCTATTGGAGAACCATTTTCGGATCTGATTTTTGTTTGTCTTTGCCAATTTGATTATCGGGAATGAATTAAATTGGAAATCTTAATTGCACCTTTTTTCGTTGATAGCCAAGTATGTATGTATAGTGTAGATCATATTTTGGAATCCCTTTTAGCATTTAACCCAACAGCGTCCTTCTTGAGCTCAACGACGGCAATGTATTGTGAGTCCAAAACACGTAGTTTGATCCTGTAGCTATACAAAAATACCTCTTTTCTTTGATTTCTTAATATGAAGTAATTTGCAATTCAATTTGATATTTAATCCATTCATCCTCGATTGATCCCCTTTACTATTTATCAAATATTATTAATCCACATATATATATATAATATATATTTATTAATTTTATAGTTATAATTATTTCCATCCTTATCCATTTACAATCACTGATTGAACTATCCTCGTACTGAAATACCGAGTGGGATTTGTGTTACTTTTATAATAGTTTTCGTAGACTAACTTTAAAATGAAAAATCAATTTCTTTTGAAATAAATCATGAATTCTTGGTTAACTTTAAAATGAAAGTTTAAGTTTTTTTCCACGGTGCGTCGCCAGTACATATAACTAATGCCATACCAAATTAAATAATCTAGAAGCAGATTTATATCGGGGCAATAGTTCAATATACCTAACTTTATTGCCATGGTCGGGTGGGTACAGACTAGGGTACGAACACTATTTCAGTTACCCTAGATGCTGACAGATTAATGTCAGAGTGATTTAGTACGATTTAGAACTAGAGTAGTTGCCTTGATACTTTTTTTTGACTTGTGTGTAAAGTGCACTTAATCATTGTGCTAGTGTGCCGTATGGCAGGAGGAGGTAAAGACCCAACCCCTTTCCGACGAGCTAAGTTAGAGAATAGCTAGAAGTGCACGCCCTCCGAATCTTGTCCATACGAAGACCCATAGATGCACTATCTATTCTTTTCCATCGTTTTTGTACGCGCTGCAAGTGAATACTCCAGTAGGGGTCGACCAAAGCGAACTTTGCGAATATAAACACTCATGCTTACAGTACACCTATATCTATAACGGCTGCACACTACAGTGTATGTGTTTATGTGAGATTTAAGTTGAGCCCGCCAACTAAAACAATAAACAAAGCAGCAAATATTCTGCGAACTGCACTTGATATTCACAATTGCGTCGTAACTTTGCCAATAAGCAAACTGATTGCCAATATTGATTGTTCTTCGTGGACTTAATTCAATTTTGTCTATTTAATTTACGGAGCTTAGATTTTTGTGCGTCATCTTCGCGTTAAAGATGGTCCTTCTCTTTTATGTAAGTATGTATGTAATTAACAATTTATGCACTGACACTCGTACACACACTTTGATTAATTAATATATTTTGTTTTTGTTAGTTTCGTATTGCATTTTCCACTCTGTACCATTCCACTCGCATTTGCTCAGGAGTCAAACGGCCAGTTAACACCCCGCGCACAACGCGGTGCGCTCTCTAAGTTTCTCTCTCTCTCTCTCTCTTTCTCTCTCGCACTAAGATTGCCTGTGTTGAACGGTTAGCGTATGTTGCTGTGGTTATGGGTGGGGGGGTGGGTGGTGTTAACTGGCCGTTTTTTGCCCATAACTTGAGTATCGTTCATCCGATCTTTATCATTCCTTCAGCAAATCGATAAATAATTGTTGTTTACAAGGAATCTCTAAAAGGAACGAACTATCTATCTCCAAAACTGTAGGAGATATGAAGTTTTTTCCAAATTGCGGGGGCGGCCTACAATGCATAAGTTGTTTACAAGTTGTGAACAAACGCAACTTTTTCGGACCTAGAGCCAGCCAACTCACACTAATTAAACATTAGAAAGGTCGCCAAATAAATTACAAATCTATATAAGAGACGGCCCGCTCTCTTTTTTGTAAATGAAACTAACAAAAGTTTCAAGAAACAACGCAAAAAACGCTTTTTTGAATGCTTCGCATTTCAAATTTAACGGGCACTGCTAAGTTCGCTCAAAAGCTCAAGCTTTTGCAATTAAAAAGTTCAGCCCTAAGCTTAAGCATTACCACCAGAAAGATGAAAGCACTCATTGCTTGTCTATTTTTGCTTTCATTGCTTTTAGCAGTTCCCAACTGATCTAAGCAATGATTGTATGGAGAGGCAGTTGGCAATCATGCTTTCTTCAGCAAAAAGCCTACTGAAGAGTCGTTAGGGATAACGATGAAACAGTTCTGTATAGGCAACCAGCTCTTTTTGGTGGTACAATGCATAAGTTGTTTACAAGTTGTGAACAAACGCAATTTTTTCGGACCTAGAGCCAGCCAACTCACACTAATTAAACATTAGAAAGGTCGC
The DNA here is from genome assembly GCA_037044535.1 of Lordiphosa magnipectinata. Classification (NCBI taxonomy): domain Eukaryota; kingdom Metazoa; phylum Arthropoda; class Insecta; order Diptera; family Drosophilidae; genus Lordiphosa; species Lordiphosa magnipectinata. Next base: position 17,449 of record JBAMBO010003228.1, on the reverse strand, counting down.
CAAATAAATTACAAAACGAATATATATATATATATATATATATGGGGTCGAAAATGATTCCTTCTGGCTGTTACATTTTGCACAAACTTCATATACTCTATGTACCTTCGGTACAGAGTATAAATATGTTTGATTAATTTGTTGTTTTTTGGAATAATAAAAATAAAAAATAGTATCTTCCTATATAAGAGACTCATTCACTCATTCATATAAAGATATGATATAGGATGAAACGATTTACTATCTCCAGAATATACTTTTTCTTATCTCCAGGAAGAATACCTTTTTTATTTCCAGAAAGAAACGCTTTCTTATCTCCAGGAAGAATCGCTTTCTTATCTCTAGGAAGAATCGCTTTCTTAACTCCAAGAAGTGTCGCAGAGTGGCACACTTCTTCCCGAAGGGAGATGAGAATGCGATTGTTATGCGATGTCGCCAGAGTTAAGCGATACCTACTGGAAGAATCTCATTCTCATCTTCTGCGATACAAAGTGTTTGCTGGGGTAATAGATATACAATATAATCTTGTGTTAAGCCAAACTTAAAATAAATATAATTTCAAATCATTCCCTTTTAAATGCATTGCATACTTTAAAGGGCACTAAGCACAATAAATGTCGTGCGTATAAACGTAGAAGACCCAAGTAGGCCTTTTCCCAAATTATTTACCTTAGATATAATTTCATTGCTGACAATTCAGTTCTGTTCTCAGCTGTTGTGCTGTACACATCATAGAATTTGAAGCAATATTTTTGTTTCTATTTTATTTCATTTATTTTTCATCAATTATTTCTGACTTAGTGATCTTTGGTTTCATTTTTTCATTTTACATGCTACGACACTCCACTGGTGGTAAATCCAAGAAACGAATACAATTTTCGATTATGTCCACCTCATCATCATCTACAGTTTTCGAGGGTGTAGCCATAGTTATACGTGATTTGATTTGCTCCTTAGAGATTTCGTTACTATTTGTTGTAAATGTGATAAATTTTGACTTTGTTGCTGCAGCCAAACTTGAATGGCAGCCTCATTGACTGGATCCTCTCAACTCAAAATAATGGGACGTTCGAGGCAATCATCGGCTGAAACTTTTTGAGTCTGTTGTATGGCCTTAGCTTTGGTCTCAACAACTTCCGCAGACGGCAAAGATTTCAGCTCAACTGTCTCTTCTGTACGCTTAGGTTTCTTCAGTCCCTTAATCTGCCGCTATCAGTCCTTATTTGTTTTGGAAATAGCATTCTCTTTTTCCCCTCGATTTTTATCGGCTACAGTCTTCCCTTTTTGTTTCCGAATCAGGTCGTTCATATTTTATTCATCGTAAATTTCAATCAAAGTGTAAATCATAATTGACGAGTTCATTTTCACTCAAATACTTCTTATTTACGCTGGCAAAACAGCTTAACTGATCTTAAAATAAAATATTTTGTACACTTCACAAACTCAAAATATACGCGATGGCACAGTATCATTTCGTTTTTGATTAAGGGTTAATACTGTTAACTCTGTATATGAAAACTAAAGATATCTGCATAATGCGTTCATAGTACTTATTTAATATAAGGAATACGGAATAATTTAAGGAATAATATTATTTAAACTTGGGTTTTCATAACTTCAATTGTTTCCAAACAAACGGAAAAGTTTGCATAATAGTGTACAACAAATAAATATCAGCTGATCTAGCATGTGGGTGCACACACTTGCAGCAAACTCACAACAACACTAAAACACACGAAATATATTTCATTTTTGACTAAAGCATTTGAATTGGCAATAGCTTTTGCATTTACTTTACGTTAGTTCATTCTTCACTTTCCAATTTGATTCAAATGGCTTTAAATAATCATCAAGACAAGTCAAATTCACAAAATTCCCATAAGGCCGCAAATCAGAGATAGCGCTGTGTAAAACCAATCATACTCCATTAGCTGATCTTAGCCTCTGATGTACGTACGCATGTAGATCACACAACACCAAACGGTGCCAAATCACTCTTCCATCAGTAGATATCTCCGACAATGCTGCTCAAATTTAAGATGTAAATTCAAAGTCTTGGTTTGGAATTGATCGATGTAAAATTAATTGTTGTTGTGCTAGTGTCGCCTTCTAGCTGTCCTGACGATTTTGCACTAAGACTCCTCTAGATTTCCTATCCTTATGCGCCAACATAGATGTTTCAAAAACAGCACCCGCGTCTCCAACACCACTCGGCAAACGACACCAAGCGCTGTGCCATGCAAACCAGCTAGCACTTCGGCAAGTGTTGGTCTTAGCCCTCCAATGGGCTCGGAGGTTGACTTCGCTTCTTTAAACCAGAAGGTGGCGATTATTTTGTGACGTCGACAGGTTAAAGTTGTCAGTATGAAGCAACACAAAGCAGGGTGACGTGTTTGGGAAGGCTTGGCAGGGTCTTAGTTCAGCCACACCAACAAGGCTTGTTACTGGACTCCACTTGAAAACGTTTAAGCCTTTGAAGGGCCTGCTGCCTCCAAATGTCTTGTAAGCAACACTCTCACGCCCCTGGCGTTCGCTTGAACCGCTAAGGAATTTTAATGAAATTACTTCTCTGTACCATTCTCAATGCCTCTAAGTATTTTGGATTCGGGAATTATCGTAAAGTCTTCTAGCCCCTACAACGCTCCAGTTTTTGTTGTTCCCAAAAAAGCAGATCATTCTCTGATCGGTATGTGGCGTGTTGTAATGGATTTTAGAAATGTAAACGCGTACACAATAGAAGTAAATTCCCAATCCCAATTATGGAGGACCTATTTTCAAAGCTAGGAAACTCCTAGTATTTCTCTACTTTAGATTTGACCAAAGGATTTCATCAAATTCCTATTAAACCGGAAGACCGCCGTGAGACGGCATTTTCTACAGCAACTGGTCACTACGAATTTACACGAATGCCATTTGGCGCATTATGAATGAAATTCTCCATAACTATATCAATACAATATGCGTGGTATATCTTGACGATATACTCATATTTTCCACTTCATTTGGTGAACATGTGGACTCGCTCACAAATCAGAAATGTAGCTTCTTTAAGAGGCAATCGGAATATCTAGGTCATACTATTTCGACTGATGAAATCAGACCAAACCCAGTTAAAGTTGATATTGTACAAAGAACTCCACTTCCAACTACTGTGAAACAAATACGTTCTTTTCTCGGACTCACTGGCTTTTATAGAAAATTTATAAAAGACTATAGTAGAGTCGCACTTCCGCTAATAAATATCATGTTTAAAGAAAGGATCCAAAATTGAAGTAAATGACCCACGTTTCATAGAATCGTTTTCCAAACTTATGGAACTTTTATGTTCAAGTAAAGTACTAGCATTGCCCAACTTTAGTAAGCCTTTCACATTTACTACTGATGCTAGTAATGCTGCATTGGCTGGCTAAGGCTGATCATCGTGTTGGATATGCATTCTTTTTCGTCATCTCATTAACTACCCTGCTATCTAAACATAAGCGAACTTTACCGGGTTTTCGAACTAATACCACCGGCGAAGACCAAGGGCTACTTGACTCTTCTATGACACCTAGCGAAAGCATTCTGTCTACCTCATCATACATCAGTCTTTCCACTGCTGGTGATGCCGCGTAGTGTCGCTGTTTGATAGGTTTTGCTTCATCAGTATCAATTTCGTGGGTCAGCCAACTTGTTTTACCAAGCCCATTTTCAGCAAAAGACGGGAAAAGCTTAATAGCTGCTTCCAACTGATAAAGTTACATGAGTTATTTCACTAAGCGACGAGTTTAAATTGTTCGAATTATATGCTTTATTGAAAGGAAAAGCTGGTAATAAATTGTATATCTACCAAAAGTCGATTCCTAAATACAATTCCAGCGATACAGAAGGTACGATAAATAATTTCAAAGGCTTTGTCTGGCCTTGAAAACAAATAGAAGTAGTTATTTGACCAATGATTGGCTGCTTCTCCCCGTTTGCGATGTTTACTGCAAATCTGAGCGGCCCGTTAAGTGCTTGATTTTGGGCAAGTTCGGCGGCAAAGCTGCCTCCGATACAACTGATTGAGGCGCCAGTGTCCATTAGACCACTGAGCGAATTTCTTTTGTGTCTTTTGTGGTATTTACGACTGAGCGACTTTGTGCGATCAAGCGGCTTCGCGATCGATTGGAATTGAGAACTCGAAAATTAACTGGAGGAATTATGACTCTAGTATGTAATGGCTTAGCTGGGAGTTGGGACAAATCAGGTGCGGACTGGCTGGATGCGCAGTCAGTTTTTCTGTGTTCGTGGACGTCGAACGGACTTGTTTGCGTGCACCGATGGACAATGCACGACCCTTTGGGTTTTTTTTTGGATCATTACACCTTCGACAGGAAGGTATATAGGTTGTAGTGTACAATCACAACAGAAAACTTTCAACCTTTCTTTATGTCGGAAAGGTTCATAAAGGTGTATCCTATGCCGGGTGAAGTCTTGAGAACTTTCTTGAATGTACTCCAAAAACAACAGAAATGAGACAACTATGCTATTTCATATCCCAATCTGTATTGGTGTTAATATACTCTGACCAAACAAAGCATAGTTGTTTTGCCTTGTTTTTGGATATGGGCTATCTATTGAAGATGGAGAGTCGAGCGGGATTTTTGGCTGCGGGTAGCAGAAACAGCCTGTGGGGGGGTTCTTTGACCATCGTATGCCACAATGCCCATAACACATATAGATAAAAAAGTCCCTGTTGCCTTTATAGCCATTAAACCAAAAATTAGAATTATTAGAATTTAAGAAGAGGATGAAATTGAAAATGTATGAGACAGCAACAACTACTCTAACTCATGTTTTATTGTATGCTGACTTGACGTTCTGACAGCCGTACTCTTTACCCGCCCTACCATTTGACTTTCCGAATGTACGATTTGATCGAAAAATCCATAAGTCAGATGATTACCAATCTGTTCGCTTACCCCATTACTCCAAAAAAAATTTTTACCTTCATACTAATTAGTCACACTTTTATTCATTCAGATCTAATACTATCATTGGTTCCAATATCCATGATTACATTCAATTTTAATTAAATGTTAAGAACAAAACAAGAAAGAAAGTCGGTCAAGCCCGACTATAACATACTCTGCACCCTTACACTCGCATTTGCTCACGAGTCAAACGGCCAGTTAACACAGAACGCACAACGCGGTGCGCTCTCTAAGTCTCTCTCTCTCTCTTACTCTCACTAAGATTGCCGTTAAACAGAATGCTGTGGTTCTGGTTGGAGGGTGGGTGGGGGGTGTTAACTGGCCGTTTTTATACCCTTGCAAAGGGTATTATAATTTTGCCCTGAAGTTTGCAACGCATAGAAATATTCATTTCCGACCCCATAAACTATATATATTCTTGATCAGGGCGACGAGCTGAGTCGATTGAGCTTTGTCCGTCTGTCTGTCCGTCTGTTTCTACGCGAACTAGTCTCTCAGTTTTAAAGTTATCGAGCTGAAATTTTGCACAGAGTCTTCTATTTACTGCACGCTGCTAATATGTCGGACCGGATCGGATGACTATATCCTATAGCTGCCATAGGAACCATCGGTCGAAAAATGGGTCTTAGTGAGAAAAACTTTTTTGTTTTCAATGTTAGCGTTCTTAAATTCGGTCATTATTAATATTTTATTTATTTATCAAACAGATTTGCAAATTTTGGTCAAGATCGGATGACTATATCTTATAGCTGTCATAGGAAGCATCGGTCGGAAAATGGGTATTACTGAGAAAAACTTTTTTGTTTTCACTGTTAGCGTCCTCAAGCTCGGCTATTATTAGTATTATATGCTTTTAAACAGATTTGCAAATTTTGGTTAAAATCGGATGACTACACTCAGAGAAAAAATAGAGAATTTCGCTCTTGAGTCAAGAGCATTCGTTCTCAAAAGTACGGTGAGAGTGAAAATTCTTGATCCAATAGCGAAATTCTTGATTCAAGAGTGAATTTTTTATCCCGACATTCCTGATTCAAGAGTTTCAGCTCTTGATCCAAGTATGAATAATTATTGATTCAAGAGTTTCAGAACTTGATCCAAGAACGAATAATTCTCAAAATAAAAAAATTGAAAAGAATATTTGGGGTGGGTGGGGGGTGGGAGAGACACGACCCACCCGACTCGACCGACGTGTGGTGGTCCCGTCTCGTCTACCTCCCCCGTCCCACTCACCATTATCAAACCACACCAACCCCAACACCACACACCCACCCACCAAACTTTGTTTTAAGTTGTGATTGATTTTGAGATAACCACATAGATATTTTTTTATACTCTGTTACTCGAAGAGTACATAGAGTATATTAAGTTTGTGCAAAAGTATGTAACAGGGAGAAGGAATCGTTTCCGACCCTATAAAGTATATATATTCTTGATCAGCATCAACAGCCGATTCGATATAGCCATGTCCGTCTGTCCGTCTGTCTGTCTGTACACATCGTCTATCGTATCCGTCAGTAGACTAGAAGAGATCTCAGAGATGGTAAGAGATAGAGGTTTGACATGTATGGGGCATATATTTCTTATACTTGCACGCAGATCAAGTTTATTTTCAATTTTTGCCACGCCCCCTCCCGCCCCCGCAATTTGGAAAAAACCTCATATCTCCTACAGTTTTGAAGATAGATCGTTCGTACCTTTTAGAGATACCTTGAAAACAAATTTATTTTTCGATTTGCTGAAGGAATGATAAAGATCGGGTGAACGATACTCAAGTTATGAGCAAAAAAGGCCAGTAAACACCCGCCACCCCCCCACCCATCACCACAGCATTCTATTGAACGGCAATCTTAGTGAGAGAGAGAGAGAGAGAGAGAGAGAGTGAAACTTAGAGATGAGCGCGCATAACTCGTGAGCAAATGCGAGCTGCGACTTTAAGGGCACAGAGTATGTTACAGTCGGGCTTGACCGACTTTCTTTCTTGTTTTTTTTTTTTTACTTACTTTTCTGGGACTTGAACTCGGTACCTCGAAAGACTGAAACACACACAGGCGACGGGCAGTTTAACGAGCTCAGCTAACCTTCGTAAGGTAAAAGACGCGACGAAATCACACTTATAAATAAACGCAGTTGCCTTTATAACACAACAACAAACTGCGCATGCGCTCTCACTCTCTGCGCTCTCATTCTCTCAACGACCAACTGCGCATGCGCCCTCACTCTCTGCGAGAGCGACTCCAACGCTACTCTCTCAAAGTTAAGTTGCCCTCACCCCCCTTGCCTATAAAAAACAAAATTGAGAACGTTTAGAACGAATTTATCTCGATTCCAAGAGCGAAATTCTTGAAAATTCAAGAGCGACTAATTTTTTTTTCAAGAGCGTTCGTACTCAAATTATTCGTTCTAGTTTTTTCTTAGTGTATATCTTATAGCTGCCATAGGACCGATCGGTCAGAAAATGGGTCTTAGTGAAAAAAAACTTTTTTGTTTTTAAGTAAGTCGTTCTTAAGGTCGGTGATTATTAATATTAAACGCTTTCAAACTAATTTGAAAAAGTTGATCGACATCGGGCTACTATATCTTATGGTTGCCATAGGACCGATCGGTCGAACATGAGTCTTGGTAAAAAAATTTTTTTGTTTATTTTTGTTAGCGTCCTTAAACTCGCTGATGACTTATTTTATATTCTTTCAAATAGATTCGCAAAATTGGGCCGAAATCGGATGACTATATCTTAAGGCTGCCATAGGGCCGATCGGTCGGAAATTGAGTCTTAAAAAACTTTTTGGTTTTAAATTTTATCGTTCTTAAACTCGGCGTTTGTTAATTTGATATGTTTTCAAAAAGATTCGCGAAATTTGGTCGAAATCAGATGTTCATCTGACGGAATATGGGTTTTAGTTACAAAAATTTTTGATTTTTTTATAAGCGTTATTAAACTGTCACATTTGAAAGGGTATAAAAACTTCGGCACAGACGAAGTTAGCTTGGCCTTCTCGTTTGCTCATAACTTGAGTATCGTTCATCCGATCTTTATCATTCCTTCAGCAAATCGATAAATAATTTTGATTACTAGATATCTCTAGAAGGTACGAACCATCTATCATCAAAACTGTGGAAGACACACGTTTTTTCCAAATTACCGGGGCGGGAGGGTTCGTATCATAAATTGAAAATAAACTTGATCTGCCTGCAAGTATAAGAAATATATGTCCCATACATGTCAAACCTCTATCTCTTACCATCTCTGAGATCTCTTCGTTCATACGGACGGACGGACAGACAGACAGACGGACATGGCTATGTCGACTCGGCTGTTGATGCTGATCAAGAATATATATACTTTATAGAGTCGGAAACGACTCCTTCTCCCTGCTACATACATTTGCACGACTTTAGTATACCCTTTTAGTATACGAGTAACGGGTATAAAAATTGGTAGAAAAGATACATAATTTAATTTACAGAAAAAGTTACAAATATTCGTTTATAAAAGCGGTTCTATATTTTAGCGCCTGTTGTAGAAAGTAGGATAATGTTGTCCAGTTCTTGCCATTTAGCCAATTTTTGACGTCTGCTTCTGAAAGGAAACGGCTTCCCAGATGGGCGCTTCTTATCTCAGCTAAAATTGGGCATACCCCAAGCAGATGCATGACGTCTTCAGTTGCGTGCAAATTACAGAGGCTACAATCTGTGTTAACAGAGCTCCAGTGCGGCCTGCAGTTGACGACTAAGCATCTCACAGCGTGCCTGACATATAAGTGAGATTGCTTGAGTGTCATAACGGTCATGAAAATAGTTAAGCGATTCCAGATTTAGCTCTAGTTTTTTTGTAAGTGTTTCGGACCACACTTTGCCTGGCTTGACTTAGAAAAGAGTCACTTTCTCTGCTAACAGCTTTCTCCAACAGCAATTGGTGAGATCTTTCCCATGATCCGACGCTTTGAATGTGTATGGATACCTCATGATCCTGAAATAAACACAGCCAATAGTCAAAAATTTGTGTTTTTTCAGACAGCATCATAGCAGTGACTGTTTTGGCTAGTCTACAATTCGGCATATCTTATGAAGTGGTTTTGCAGACCGTACAAGAATAATGAAGGCAGGCCGGTTTCTAAGTGGAGCGCATAGTTTGGAGTAGTGCGGGGTAGTTTAAATATCCGTTTAATAAACAGCCTCATATCGGCAGTATCCCCAGACTTGAGATGCATAGCACATTACTGATCAGTGGCTTCAAACATTCTGAATTTAGTGCTCGGAAAAATATGTCGTTTTCCGAAAAAGTTTTTCCAAGTGCTATTAATGGCTTTCTTAGAGTCTTGCAGTTTTTCTTGTAAGTGAGGTTTGAAGCTTAAATTTCCAGTGATAGTCACGCCAAGTTATTTAAAAGTTTTTACCGTTTTCAGCTCAACGGCATTTAAAAACCATCTGTCTACCCTTGCACTACGGCCTATTCTGTCTTTCACAATCAAAACTTTCGTCTTGTTCACGTTTATCAGTAAACTCCATTGTATTCAGAGAGCTTATTAATCATGGCTTGGAGCATCTCGGGGGACTCTGCTAGCAGCGCCATATCATCTGCGTACATTAATGCCATGGTGTTGCCATTAATGTTAACGCCTCCAGGAAGGTAGGTTGTAACGTCGTCGAAGTGTGCTAAGGAGGCATCCTTGCTTTACTCCAGTGTTATTTGGAAACTGATCCGAAAGTTGTCGTCCATCCCAAACAGCGAAGATGTTTTCTTCGTAGAGGCTTCAAATCATATTAATGAAGCGCGTCGATACTCCTAGGAGGCTTAACTTAGTAGTAAGCTTCTACGGTTAACGGTATCGAACGCTGCGTTGAAGTCTATAAAACAGATATACAGCTTTCGCATTGAGGAGAGGTAAGATTTGGCAATTGCAGTAAGCACAAAAACGCTATCGACTGTTGAGTAGCCTCGGCGAAATCCAAATTGAAACTCGATAAGGATATTATGATCAGTTACCCAGTTCGAAAGTCGTCTTAGCAAAATCGAGGCAATCAACTTCATGGCTGCATTTATGCAGGTAATGCCCCAGTAGTTGGAAGCTGATGTAGGGTCTCCTTTCTTGTAGATTGGGAAAATTATGCTTTCCCTAAAGCTATTTGGAGTGCGGACTGAGCGCAGGATCTGATTAAAAGCGTGCGTCATCATGTTGATGCACAGCGGGGTGGCATTCTCGGTCAAGTCCTGGGGCTTTGTTAGGTTTCGCCGTTGTAATGGCCAGACGCACTTCCGAATTAGAAATGCACGCATCAAGGACTTCCACTGTCGTGTACGGGAGCGCATATTCAAATTGGGCTGGAGGATTACTCACAAACAATGTCATTTTGAAGTGTTCAGCGAGACTGGAGGCGTCCGCTTGTATGGGATTTTTCGAAAAACTCCCGTTTAGCTTTCTTGCTAGTGCCCAAAACTCTTTGCTGCTGTTGACCCTAGCTATTTCAAAGTATTATAGTATATAGTATAGTATATATTATATAGTATATATTATAGCTATTATAAAGTATATATATTCTTGATCAGCATCAACAGCCGAGTCGATATAGCCATGTCCGTCTGTCCGTCCGTCCGTCCGTCTTTAGGAACCTACAGATCTCAGAGATGGTAAGAGATAGAGGTTTTGACATGTATGGGACATATATTTCTTATACTTGCAGGCAGATCAAGTTTATTTTCAATTTTTGCCACGCCCCCTACCGCCCCCGCAATTTGGAAAAAACGTCATATCTTCCACAGTTTTGATGATAGATTGTTCGTTTCTTCTGGAGATATCCAGTATTCAAAATTATTTATGCTGAAGGAATGTTAAAGATCGGATGAACGATACACAGTTATGAGCAAAAAAAGATATCCGACACCCCCACCCACCCAGCCTACAACCGCTGTATTCAAACAAACACACTCTTTGGGGAGAGAGGGAAGAGAGAATCTTAGAGATGAGCGTATAATAAAAATATTGCACGATAATCTCGTGACTCCTTGGATGTGTTATAATATTATAGTCGGGGGTAAATGATCTGGTACAGAGTATGTTATAGTCGGGTGTGACCGACTTTCTCACTTGTTATACCCGTTACTCGTAGAGTAAAGGGGTATACTAAAGTCGTGCAAATGTATGTAACAGCCAGAAGGAATCATTTCCGACCATATAAAGAATATATATTCTTGATCAGCATCAACAGCCGATTCGATATAGCCATGTCCGTCTGTCCGTCTGTCCGTCCGTCCGTCTGTCTGTATGAACACCTAGATCTCAGATACTAGAAGAGCTAGAGCAACCAAATTTGAAATATAGACTCCTATTGTCTGCACGCAGATCAAGTTTATTATCAATTTTTGCCACGCCCCCTCACGCCCCCGCAATTTGGAAAAAACGTCATATCTCCTACAGTTTTGATGATAGATGGTTCGTACTTTCTAGAGATATCTAGTACTCAAAATTATTTATCGATTTGCTGAAGGAATGATAAAGATCGGATGAACGATACTCAAGTTATGAGCAAAAAACGGTCAGTTAACACCCACCACCCACCCCACCCATAACCTAAGCATTGCGTTCAGCAGCAATCTTAGTGAGAGAGAGAGAGACTTAGAGAGCGCACTGCGTAGTGCGTTGTGTGTTAACTGGCCGTTTGACTCGTGACCAAGTTCGAGCTGCGACATTAAGGGTGCAGAGTATGTAATAGTCGGGCTTGACCGACTTTCTTTCTTGTTATACCCGTTACTCGTAGAGTAAAAGGGTATACTAAAGTCGTGCAAATGTATGTAACAGGCAGAAAGAATCATTTCCGACCATATAAAGTATATATATTCTTGATCAGTATCAACAGCCGAGTCGATATAGCCATGTCCGTCTGTCCGTCCGTCCGTCCGTCCGTCCGTCTGTCTGTATGAACACCTAGATCTCAGAGACTAGAAGAGCTAGAGCAACCAATTTTGAAATGTAGACTCCTATTGTCTGCACGCAGATCAAGTTTATTTCAAATTTTCGCCACGCCCACCCCCGCCCCCACAATAAAAAATGTTGAATAACTCCCACAATTTTTGAGATATCGATCTCAAATTTTAAACTTACATTAATATTCGCAACATCTGTAAGCCCTGCAATTTTCATCAAGATCGGATGATAAATAGTTTCTTTCCATGAGTAACGGGTATTTCGAAGTCGGTTAGAGCCGACTTTAACTTATGCTCTCGTTTTTATTAGGAAAGGTGATACGTTTTCAAAAGTTTTGTTGTCTGATCTGTTTATCGTGATGAATTTGGAGTCATTTATGTTGGATTTAGTAATTGACAAATGTCTATTAATATCTGGCGGATAATAAATAGCCGAGTTAAGAAATGTTGCATACTTTTCGGCTGACCCACCTCAGGCATATAGGAAGGCTATTAAACATTTGTTTCCATGAGTAACGGGTATATCGAAGTCGGTTAGAGCCGACTTCAACTTACGCTCTCGTTTTTTAATGTGAAAATGCTTAGTTAAACAAAAAAAATAATTTCAATTCTTTTTACTTTGTCTTTACTGTTAATTTTGTGTGGGCGTTTGCGTTTCTTTTTTTTTGTTGTTTTATTTTGTTTTAAATTCGGCTAATTATTCCCTCCTTATTTCTTTCTTTTTTTGCACAAACATTGCTTGCGTTAATCAGCTGAGATGAAATGCACAGGTGTGGAATCAGGCATATTGAATCGTAGCCTTGCAAGACAAAGCTCTTATTGGAAGCGAGCGATCAATCGAAACAAGCTGATATTTAATTAAACGATTTATTGTTTACAAACGAAATTCTCCAAAGACAGCGGACTCTTTTGTTGGTACTTTACGTTACGTTACGTGCAATCTATTATTAGAATAATAGCTCAGTGGAGAGAAGAGTGAGACTTAGTTACCGTTGAAGTACGCGTCTCAGTTGGTGACTGAAACTAGTCCAAGATGATTCAATATCAAATGTGATTTCTCTTAGTTTTGTTGTACACTCACTTTTCCTACACTTTTGGCTTGTTCTTCATGGTGAAAAAGTACATAGTTGGTATATAAAAACTCACCCTTTCGATGCTCCGTTGAAGGCCTTCAAGGTTCTCGATGGTTGTTATTGCTTTTGCTGTGGGAATTTGTTGTTTTTGTTTTTGGTTTTCTTTTCTTTTTGTGTATTAACTTTTCACACCATGTTCTTTATGTTTGGAATGGTTTTTTCGCTCACTTCGCATTTCACTCAAAAAAAAGGAAATTTGCCAAATATATAAATAATTTTTTTGTTAGCAAAACAAAACTAATGAAAATTATGCCACCAATTCAGAATATTTTGACAATAATTAACTTAAAACAAGAAAGAAAGTCGGTCAAGCCCGACTATAACATACTCTGTACCCTTACACTCGCATTTGCTCAGGAGTCAAACGGCCAGTTAACACCCCGCGCACAACGCGGTGCGCTCTCTGAGTTTCTCTCTCTCTCTCTCTTCTCTCTCGCACTAAGATTGCCTGTGTTGAACGGTTAGGGTTTGTTGCTGTGGTTGTTGGTGGGTAATTGGTAATTTTTGGTTTGCACTTCGTCGAATTTTAGCACGGTTGAGATACTGGGAGTATGCCAATTTTGATGTAGGGATTGATGGTTTAATTACATCAACGTGAAGTGCTATAGATGATGCCCCCAAAAGCTAGCGCACCAGCCTACCGGAGGAACACAGCTTACTCAGCCGATTCTAATTCGATTTTGGAGGTCTCTCGTTTTTGGTTGCCAAGCAAGGGGGGTGTCTGTTACGAATAAAATGTACATTACTTCTCATGGCTTACATGACAGCCTACATCATTTATATTACCTGATTTTTCAATCTTCTTTGGGGTACCAAAAGGAAATAATGCCGCATGATCGGAGATATATCCACTTAGGCAGTTGTTGGGAACTGATTGAGGAAAAATGATTCCTTTAACATTTTGGGGGTTAAAGTGGAAAAAGTTATTTTTTCAACTTTCTTTAAAGAAATATTGTATTGCGCGCATAGCGCGATGAAAATCAAAGCCTTTTAAATACTCAGCTCAGTATTCTGAAGCCGGATGGCAAGGAATTGTTTGGATTAGAATTGATAGTCAAGACAAAACTTTGTTCGTTTTTTTCTAAGTTTTTTTCCAGCACACAACTATCGTCTTGGGCAGCTCAAATTGAAAGAAGGAAGCTGTGAAGTTGGCTGCAATAGCTGACCCTAGTTTTGAAGAGTGAGAGATCGGGCAGCTGTCAAAATGTCACTTGCTCTCTTTTTAAGCTTTTTAATCAGTTTACAAGCCTGGTACAATCGAAAATTTCCCTAGGTGGTTTATGTCTCCGCCAAGTGACCGTTGCCAAATTTAAAAAAAAAACAAGCTATCTGAATTATTTGCTAAAACTTTGGAAGTAACAACCTAGAATAATATAAAAAAAAGTAAGAGCGCTGTAGTCGAGTTTCCCGACTACAAAATACCCTGTTCAATTGAGACGCACATGCAAACACACTCACATACACAATCGCATACACACATACGAGCGCACACAAACATACACGCGCGCTCACACGCGGCCTGCGCAGGCAGCGCTGCCTTCATGAAGTCGCCGCCTCCCCCACCCCGCTCCTATAAGCTAAATTGTTTAATAACTTTGGTGTTTTTGCTCGTATGTTATTTTCCTTTGGAGAGTAGTAAGATATAAGGCCTAGGATGGTATATATTAAGCCACCAGGTTCTAACTTTAAAATTGCGGCTGTGACAGCTTTTTGCGGTTTAAGTGGGAGAGGGGGGGGGGAGTGGGAATATTTCTGTATCTATTTCTCTTCTATATCTGAAAGAAACTTGATCTGGGTACGGTATACACATATGTGCGTGCCAAAATTTGTGTCTCTATCTCTTATAGTCTCTGAGATCGACGCGTTCATACAGACTGACAGACAGACGGACAGACGGACATGGCTATATCGACTCGGCTGTTGATGCTGATCAAGAATATATATACTTTATAGGGTCGGAGAAGCTTCCTTCTGGCTGTTACATACATTTGCACAACTTCATGATCCCCTTTTCTCATTTTTAATCGGAACAGGGTATAACAAGTGAGAAAGTCGGTCAAGCCCGACTATAACATACTCTGTACCAGTTCATTTGCCCCCGACTACAACATTATAATACGTCCAAGAAGTCACGCGTTTATCGTGCAATATTTTTATTAAACGTTCATCTCTAAGGTTCTCTCTATCTCTCTCTCACTTTGATGGAGAGGGAGAGGCACGCGCCATTTTACATGTTTTGTTACTTCTTTACCGCATATAAAAAACAGTTCCAGCATTCTCTCTCTCTCTCTCTCACACACAAAGAGTGTGTTTGTTTGAATGGTGGTGGTTGGCTGGGTGAGTGTGGAGGGGGTGGGTGGGTCGTATATCTTTTTATACCCGTTACTCGTAGAGTAAAAGGGTATACTAAAGTCGTGCAAATGTATGTAACAGCCAGAAGGAATCATTTCCGACCATATAAAGTATATATATTCTTGATCAGCATCAACAGCCAAGTCGATATAGCCATGTCCGTCTGTCCGTCTGTCCGTCCGTCCGTCTGTCTGTATGAACACCTAGATCTCAGAGACTAGAAGAGCTAGAGCAACCAAATTTGAAATGTAGACTCCTATTGTCTGCACGCAGATCAAGTTTATTTAAAATTTTTGCCACGCCCACCCCCGCCCCCACAATAAAAATGTTGAATAACTCCCACAGATATCGATCTCAAATTTAAAACTTACATTTATATTCGCAACTTCTATAAGCCCAGAAATTTTCATCAAGATCGGATGATAAATAGCCGAGTTAAAAAAATGTTGCATACTTTTCGACTGTACCACCTCTGGCACACAGGAAGGCTATTAAATATTTCTTTCCATGAGTAACGGGTATATCGAAGTCGGTTAGAGCCGACTTTAACTTACGCTCCCGTTTGCTCATAACTTGTGTATCGTTCATCCGATCTTTATCATTCCTTCAGCAATCGATAAATAATTTTGATTTCTATATATATATCTCTAGAAGGAACGAACAATCTATCATCAAAACTGTGGAAGATATGACGTTTTTTGCAAATTGCGGGGGCGGTTGGGGGCGTGGCAAAAATTAAAAATAAACTTGATCTGCCTGCAAGTATAAGAAATATATTTCCCGTACATGTCAAACCTCTATCTCTTACCATCTCTGAGATCAGTGCGTTCATACAGACGGACAGACAGAGAGACAGACAGACAGAAGGACATGGCTATATCGACTCGGCTGTTAATGCTGATCAAGAATATATATACTTTATAGGGTCGGAAACGATTCCTTTTCCCTGGTACATACTTTTGCACAAACTTAATTTACTCTGTGTACATTCGGTACAGAGTATAAAAAATGGAACAATATTTAGTATGAAAATTAACTTTTTGCCCAGTATCTGTCCCTTACAAGGTATCGCTCTTGCCACATCCGTAGCCAAATACTTTACGATCTTTGGTGCAGTCTCGATATCCATGACCACTGGCACCTCAGTTCCAACAGGACAAGGCGACTGCAGCAATATTCGGATCTTCTGCTTCATCAAGCTCATCTTCTTCCTTATGAAGGTTATGCTCAGTGATTTCGTGCTCTCATTCATATCTTCAGGAAGAAACGATTTACTATCTCCAGAATATACTTTTTCTTATCTCCAAGAAGAATCGCTTTCTTAACTCCAAGAAGTGTCGCGGAGTGGCACACTTCTTCCCGAAGGGAGATGAGAATGCGATTGTTATCCGATGTCGCCAGAGTTAAGCGATACCTACTGGAAGAATCGCATTCTTATCTTCTGCGATACAAAGTGTTTGCTGGGGTAATAGATATACAACATATTCTTGTGTTAAGCCAAACTTGAAATAAATATAATTTCAAATCATTCCCTTTTAAAAGCATTGCATACTTTAAAGGGCACTAAGCACAGTAAATGTTGTGCGTATAAACGTAGAAGACCCAAGTAGGCCTTTTCCCAAATTATTTACCTTAGATATAATTTCATTGCTGACAATTCAGTTCTGTTCTAGCTGTTGTGCTGTACACATCATAGAATTTGAACAATCTTTTTGTTTCTAATTTATTTCATTTATTTTTCTTCAATTATTTCTGCTTAGTGATCTTTGGTTTCATTTTTTCATTTTGCATGCTACGACACTGCAATTCGATGAAACGAATACGATTTTCGATAATATCCTCATCATCATCTACAGTTTTCGAGGGTGTATACGTGATTTGATTTGCTCCTTAGAAGAAATAGAAAAAATTAACTTTTTGCCCAGTAACTGTCCCTTACAAGGTATCGCTCTTGCCACATCCGCAGCAAAATACTATTTAGTAGTATCTAAAAGCCACCCGGCCTCACTAAGGACCGTAAGGTCTATGTGTGGTCCCTACAAAGGGCCAGCCGGAACTACCAACCTACTACCTACCTTGGTGCAGTCTTG
>JBAMBO010003227.1:0-17555 GCA_037044535.1 Lordiphosa magnipectinata | reverse complement strand
GAAAAAATTCCCGAGATTGACTATAGCTCGATACGACAAAAGAGCATACCACAAGGACACCATCGGATTTTTTCAATAACCTTTTTAAATTTCGAAGTTGGAAGCTCTAGTTGTTTGCACACAACCGTAAAAACAGGACAGAAACAACATCACAATGGAGGCTTAACCTACCGAATCCATCTTCAATAGACTTTGCCCATCGGCAGCTGCCTCCTCATGTTGAGAGTGCTATAACTGGTAGGGAATTAGTTTAAAACCCCTAAATGCATGTGTGAGTACCCATTTAGCCTGACTGTATTAGTGGTAGAGATTGTCTCAGCTTAGTTTCGAACTTACGCATTCGCTTTTGCATAGGAATTCCGCACTTACTTTGATCTCGATGCAGAATTATTGGATTTTCAAGTAGGATTTGCACTTGAAAAGAGCCTTTAACAATTTATACACGAATAAAACAAATTGTTCCAATTCTTTCGTACTAATTTCTAGTCGAATAAGGTACAACTCGTGCTTGAAACTTCAAGGTGAAGATAGAGATCAAATCAATTTTTCGAGCATGATTTTAGCTCGCCTTTTTTCTGTGCAGAATAAAACGGAGATGGCTAAATCAACTCAGCTCGTCATGCTGATCAAGAATATATACACTTTAAGTAGTCGGAGACGCTGCCTTCTTTGCGACAATTTTAATATACCCTCTGCAAGTGTATAACGAGTAAATGTCGAAGCGTCTGGCGCTTAAATCTGGCCCAAAAGAATTTATTATAAAATTAAATTTATTTAATTTTTTTGTTTTATTCAAGTAGGCCTGGGCTATAGCTCAAACAACTGTCAGCCCACATGTGCCTGTGTGCTCTAGCTTATTCTCATTCTAGTTTCACGTTTCAAGTAGAACAGTCCCAAAATTTTTTAAATAAAACCCATCCATTCTATTAGCAGGATGTTACGCAACTGACCGTTATGATGAAGAAGAAGAAGAGGAGGAAATGGCAACCAGGTGGCCATAGCACAGATATTTGATGAGAGAACCATGTAACCATGTAATGAACTGACAGTTATGATGAAGCGGAAGAGGAGGATATGGCAACCAGGTGTCCAAAGCACAGATATTTGATATTCCACTAAAGGAAATTTGTCCTTTTTTTCCGGCCAAAATGTCAAAATTTGTTCTTAATAGTTCATAAATTAATCGGTTAAAGAGACTGTTACTGAAGAATCTTTTAATTTTGAAAAGGTGGGAGAATCAACAGTTCAATTCAAACTAAATCACGTAAGACGTACCCGCAAGGCTTCAATACTAAACCGCCATAATATACTACGGATGACCAATGGTGGGTGTTTGAACTTAAACATGAGGTTTCAACCACGGACCTCCAATAGCGCTTAGGAACATATTCTTGCACATAAGACAGCCCCATAAGCGTGAATAGCATAATAATAATGTGCAATATATGTTAATAGCTTAAGAGAAGGATCATGACATTGAAAAGACCAAACTGGTTGGATCCGCCACTGCTGCAAGCGCGGTTAACTTTGCGCTTGTGGCTACGCACACATACGCAATGTCAATATGTGATTGTGTTTTGTGCCGACCACAGCTCTTTCGTTGTGCCTGAAAATATTGGGGAATCAAAATCACAAAAAAAGGAATAACTGACAAAGCAGTTCAAATGTCGATATTTAGATCACCCGCTGTTAATCAAATGAAAATCTTTCAAAGCATTGGTTGCTGATCTGCTTTGCCTGTAGTACAAATTTCGTGTTTATTTTTTGTTTCTCTGTCAGCTTGGTAATGTGGACACGTTCTCCTGAAAAAACATATGTCTGAATTTTGACCGCAAGTAGAGGCAAAAATCTGTTAAGTATTTAACAATCTATGAACCCAAACTCGAACCAAGACCTTAGGATCGACCATAACAGGAACCGGTTTGTGAACCAAGCCTTACACTTTATCATTGGTTCGAACCTTGGAGCCTTCACCAAAATTTTACAGGTTTACAGCTTTAATTCTAAGTATCAAATTAATACCAAAACGAGAGCGTAAGTTAAAGTCGGCTCTAACCGACTTCGAAATACCCGTTACTCATGGAAAGAAACGTTTAATAGCCTTCCTGTATACCTGAGGTGGGTTAGCCGAAAAGTATGCAACATTTTTTTAACTGCTATTTATCATCCTATCTTGATGAAAATTTCATTTATAGATGTTGCGAATATAAATCTACGTTTCAAATTTGAGATCGATATCTCAAAAATGGTGGGAGTTATTCAACATTTTTTACTGTGGGGGCGTGGGTGGGCGTGTCAAAAATTTTAAATAAACTTGATCTCCGTGCAGACAATAGGAGTCTACATTTCAAAATTGGTTGCTCTAGCTCTTCTAGTCTCTGAGATCTAGGTGTTCATACAGACAGTCGGACAGACGGACGGACGGACAGACGGACATGGCTATATCGACTCGGCTGTTGATGCTGATCGAGAATATATATACTTTATATGGTCGGAAATGATTCCTTCTGCTTGTTACATACATTTGCACGACTTTAGTATACCCTTTTACTCCACGAGTAACGGGTATAAATATCAATTTGATACTCTCTAGGTTCATATTAGTACACAAAAAAATATACTAGTTTCAGTACAGCCTTGGCATTGAGTACTGAGTTTAAAGTACTGTGTATTGAGTACTGAGGATCGAGCTCTGAGTATAGAGTGCTGAGTTTCGAGTACTGAATATCGAGCGCTGAGTATCGAGAACTGAGTATCGAGCACTTAGTATTCAATACTGAGTATAAGGTACTGAGTGTCGAGTACTGAGTTCCGAGTAATGAGTATCGAGCGCTGAGTATCGAGTTTAGAGAATCGAGCACTTAGTATCGAGTACTGAGTATCGAGTACTGAGTATCAAGCATCGCAGATTTCTCTCTGAATCATTTTCCCTTCTGTAATGCTTAAAAAATTTCGCCTCAACACTTTCTTTGCCCTGAATTCTCGCCTTTTTGTTTAAAAATTTCCTCATCATTTTGATTGATAGTCAATGCAAAAATTTGTTTTTCTTTTTGTATTCACCTCCCCCACCCCTACCCTCCCCTCATCCACCAACCACATGAAGTGCTCCCATGCATATGCGTATCTCAATGTTGAATGTATAAACTCAAGACTATTTTTATTTGATGGTCTAAACAAAAAACAAACACAAAACATGATGTGTGTATGTTTGCTTTTAGGCTAGCTTAGAAAAATAAACATTTGATTTGAATTGTTCGCACAGCTAATTGCAAGTAAAATGCCTTAAATTATAATTTGATAAATTGTTAGGTCTATTTTATGGATAAACACAAATACAAAATTAAAAATTCCAATTCAAATGGAAATTTTTTTTCATTTGCTCTTTGGCTTGAACTTGTTGCTGTGCAATTGAGAACATAAATTTGATTTCGCCAAATTGAATAATTAAACAATGGGAGGCATTAAATTTGTAATGCTTTAAAATATAAAATTTATAAAAAGTATTTCTCACTGAGAAATTCCCCCTCAATTTCCAGTCGATTTCCTCTCATATGTGTGAAAACGCACAATGGCGTCATGGTCCCCAGGCCAAACTGCTTGCGCTAGGTTTTTAAAGTTTTTGATAGCACCCCCCTCCCCAATCTTAGATAAGAAACAGCCCCGCAGAACGCGTTGACAATTTGAAATGACACAGAAAAAACAAGAAGACATTTCAGAGTTGTCGTAAGCGCTGACTAATCAGAGTCATTATCAAAAAACGAAAAAAATGCCACAAAAGCAACCACAACTCAAAAACAGGAGAGAAGGACACCAGGCAGCGTTTTGTGATTATCATTCGAGGCGAAAGTGCTTTTTAATGTCTGTGAGCATTTTAAATAATTAGCTGATGTGGGCGGCAATGTCGCGTCTGACAAGGGGGAGGGGAAGGAGCAGGAGCACTGCCTGTGTTTGTTGTAATTAGCGCAACGTGGCGTCGTCCAAAGGGAGACATAGCTGTTACTCGCATTATTTTGAGACAGAGCGGGAGCTGCAAAAGAGTTGTAACCAGGGATGGATAAAAGAGGCTTTCTTGCACTGAATATAATGGAAATTGTTCCGGATCATTGAAAGAGTTTGTCTTTTCCAGATTACAGTTAAAGTCGCTCGAGCTGGAAACAATGAAACTTATTGTCATCATTAATGTTAGTCTCCACCCCAGACTTGCACCAAGACATATCTTGAGACACACGACACATGTTTCGTTAATGTCATATTAGAAGTCAGTGTAACCACAAATTTATTGAACTTTCACTTTCGTACCATTACTTTTCTCGTTTTGGTATTAATCGTAAGTACAAGGTTGGCCATATTCGACGGACCCATGTTTTTGTCTTGTTTGTTTTTGTTTGTAGATTGATTAACATCTCTTTTTAAATATGATATCTCGTCAATGGTCGCCTTGAGCGGCTACGGCGTATTGAGCTCGTTTTGCAGCATTTTCCATGCTTTTGGCTAACATTTCGGCCGAAATGGTGGCTATTTCTTGGCAAATATTGTTCTTCAGGTCTTCCAGGGTCCTTTAAGCCCCACAAAAAGAAGTCTAGAGATATCAACTTTGGTGAACGCTGTGGCCAATCAAAATCATAATTTTTTGACATCAAACGGCCAGGAACCAATGGGCACATTCAGCAGATAAATCCGATGAGCGATTACTGATTTACGATTTGCGATTCCCGATGAGTCTCTGCTGAATGGCATTGAGGGCAGGCACTTAGATATTCTATGACTTTAGTACTTTTTATCATAACCAAATACCTGTGACAAATAAACTTCAATATTTACATACACAAATTGAAAATTTAATGAAAAAACCTACACTAAGGGCCGTTTTCTCTTGTTGCTGTTTTTGCTCTAGTCGAAATCTACCTAGATTTTGCAACTAGGTGGTTTTTGTGCTATTGGTTGTCTCATGTAGGTTGATTATAAGGGAGGGCTGGAAAGGTATAATAGTAGGTTGGCAGCACGCCTCCGCACAGCTGTTTGTGCGCCAATTGAATTTGAAAATGGCCAGCAAAGAATTAAAAATAAGAAGCAAGCAATTCACGGAGAAGCAGGAGTTTTTACTTGTGGATCTCGTAGAGGAGAAGAAAGATGTTATTGAGAACAAGAAGTCGGACGCAGTGACCTGGAAACAAAAGCAGGAGACATGGATCAAACTGGCCGAAAAATTTTGCGGGCAAACAGGCATTTGGCGCGAGTGGAAACAGCTCCGCTACAAATTTTTCACAATGAAGCGGAAGTCAAAGTCGGAGCTGGCAAAGGAGAGAGCAATAAAATACCAAACTGGTGGTGGCCCACCTGCAAGTGCGAAGGTATCATCTTTGTCGGAGAGAATTGTTGCTATGATGGGAGATTCAGCAACAGGTCTAAGCAATGAACTTGACAGTGATGTGTGTAAGTATATAATAATAGCTATATGATTCGTAGTTAAAGAATTTCCAAATGCTTTTAACAGTCACTTTTAAAACCGATCTTAGTTTTGTGGGCAAAAAAGACCTATTTGCTGCAGCCACAAGCGATTCCAAGGCATTTTTTTTTGTACTATTATTTATTTTCTTTCTAAATTTTCTGTCACATTGTATAAATTTGGCAACTTAATTTAGATTGTGTAGATATCCTCATAACTTATCTGTTTATGTAAGTTTGATTTCAGGTATAATGTGTCTGATTATGGGCGAGTTATTTTGTGATGTTTGGTGTCAAGTTTATTGAATGGGAGGTAGTTGCTAAATTAGTATATTTGTCTGTTGGAAAGCTCCCTAGGGAAAAGTTTTTTTAAGGCGTCGTCTTACTCTACTTCCTGATTTCTTTCGTCTGCGCAGGAGTCTTCTGGCTAGTGTGTTGGGGTGACTTCTTAGTCTCTCCACGCAATCACCTGCCTGTTTATTGATTACGTCACCAATCTTGGGCACACTGAGGTCACTCTCTGCAAATGTCTTGTGCACATATACCAGGGTGCTCCCGATAGTCTGCACAGACACCTTGACTGAAGGACACAGAGCTTTCTCAGATGGGATTTCGCAGTGATTCCATATACTTGGATCCCATATCTCCAGGAAGGTGCTACGATAGCTTTGTATATACACACCTGATCATATTAATAGGTACACACATCAACTCTGACTTTAAGGTAACAAAAAACAGTTTTATTCTTTGTTTCAAATTTAAAATTTATTCTCATTGGTTCTTAAACTATTTGTTTTTAATAAAATAAACTTAATTGTAACATAGAATAATAATATAACATAAAAGAGATCATTTTGTGTTTCAGATACGTTTTTAGTGTGATCATAATAATAGGTACACTTCATGTGTTGGTAAGAAAAAAATTTTTATTTCCATTTTGTGTTCTTTTTTTTAGGTAAATTAGTATTTCCTAACTTAGTATCCAGTGTATCCACCTCTATTTTTGGCCACTACTGCTATTCTTTTTGGCATACTTTTAATAAGAGCTTGGCAGGTCTCTACTGGTGTCTCATACCACAGTTTTTGGACACCTTCCCATAATTTTTTTTTATTTGAAAATGAATGCATTGCCAATCTCTTTTTTAAGTCTCCCCACAAGTTTTCAATGGGGTTAAGGTCGTCGGATTGGCTTGGCCACTTCAGAACGTCAACTTTTTGGTCCTCGGAAAATTTAGATAACAGCCTTGATGTGTGTTTAGGATCATTATCTTGCTGAAATACCCAACGTAATGGCATATTTTCCTCAGCATACGGTACCATAACTGTTTCCAATATGGATTTGTACTCTTCAGCATTCATTTTGTTCGTAGTCTGATAAATTGGACCTACGCCGTACCAAAAGAAGCAACCCCCATTATATTGCCACCTCCATGTTGGACTGTTTTTTTTGTAAGCCGTGGATGGAATTCCTTTCCATTAGGGCGTTGAACATTCCTTTCACAGTCATTCCCAAACAAATTAATCTTGGTTTCATCGCTCCATAATATGTTTCTCCATTTTTTTTTTGATTTGCCTTCTTTTCTCAGACTAAGAACCAATCGAGCTTCCATTTTTTCTAAAAAAAATAATTATTTAATTCTCTGTATTGACATACTTAATTTACCTTTAGTTACCAAAAGATCACTGATTACAAAATTATTCACTTGATACTTGTGAGAAACGGATACTGTACCTATTATTATGATCAGGCGAAATGTGTGGTGGACTCGCAATTTATAGAAAAGCTTTGATATACGGGGCAGCCCCTCTTTCAACTCTTTGTCACAGTGTGGCCAGACATTGACAACAACAAAAAACCAAAAATTAAAAAGTTGTCAACACTAAAAGTACGAAAAAACCATCTATAATTAAAAAATTCCGGTGTGTACCTATTAATATGATCAGGTGTTTATGCACCTTATTTCGGAGTGACAGCTTGTTTCTGCTAGAGAGAAGCCATCCCACTTTCTTTACTCTGCCATATAGTGACCTTACAAGCTCGTTGATATGGGTTCCGAATGTAAGGCGCTTGTCCAGATATATTCCCAAGTATTTATGTCCAGGTAAGTGACGTAATAGCTGATTGTTGAAGAATACGCCTGGACACTCATCATGACGAAGTGTATAAGTTACACTGACACATTTAGCTAGGTTAAGCTCAATGTTCCATCGTTTCGCCCATCTGCTGAATCGATACAAATCCTGTTGAACGACATCAGTGGCATCATAGATACACGAGTCTCTCGCCATAATAGCTGTATCGTCAGCAAATGTTGCAACGAGTAAGTCTTGGGGGTCTTCAATGGGTATTGTTCTTCCGGTAGGCATATCACAAGTGTGGAGAGAGTAGAGGGTTGATCCAAGGACACTTCCTTGAGGCACACCAGCGCGTATTACCCTCACGCTGGAAACAGCCCCTTCCAATACTACCGAGAAGATCCTGTCCGATAGAAAGCTTCTCACAAGGGTGTAAAGTTGAGGCGGTAAGATGTTTTTTACCTTACCTAGTAGTCCAGCATGCCACACTCTATCAAAAGCCTGCCTTATGTCTAGGTAGACCGCAACCACAAACTCCTTAGCCTGGAATCCATCGAGAATGAAGTTTGTGACCCTATTCAGCTGCTCAGGGGCTCGGTGTGACTTTTCGTATTCTGCCTCTCACCCCATCGATTGCCATGATTCGGGCTAGAATACACCTCTCGAAAATTTTTGTTATTATGGATAGAAGGCTGATCGGACGGTATGAATCGACCTCAGACGGGCTTTTCCCAGCTTTATGGATCATTACGATTTGAGCCTTTTTCCCCGCCTTCGGAAAGTGACCCAGTCGCAGTGTCGCGTTGATAATTAGGTCCAGAAAGAGCACCGCTTTTAATAGATTGGCTTTGATGACCCTATTGTCAAGTCCATCCTCGCCTGGTGCCTTTTTATTGTTAAGGACCTTGATCTGCCCCTGAACTGCCTCCAATGTGATTGGTGGGACTGGGGGCGTTAGCTGCCCTGGGGTGTCAAGAAGAGGCAAAACTGAATTTCACATGTTAGTACAAAAAACCCAATTTAAATATATAAGGCATTCCATTTATTTCTTATTTCAGAAAGTTGCACAAGAGGTAATCATCGCAGTTCCTCCCATTTGCAGTTAAAGTAAATTAAAGTTGTATTCATATAAGTTCTCATCATCGCAGTCTGCAAAAACAAAAAATAAGTAATTATAGGTTAGTTTAATATATAAATCGTAAAGAAGTCGTACCTTGAAAAGTAGTCTAGAATTAAACGAGATCTTTCAAATTTTCTTCCAGTGGATTAGGCATTTCTGTAGGTAGCGCGTATTCTGTTGGGGAAAGTGGATCTCTCGATCGAATAGGAATATTGTGCAAAACGCCGCAAGCTACGATTACTGCCATTTCGGTCTTATTTTGGATATGCACAAAGCAACGTTCAACAACGTTTCGGGTGCGAATTTGCGACTCGTACAATTTTTCGGCTTCTGTGCACGGATTTAACAAAGGTGTCATTAGGTATGAGGTCTGCTTATATCCACTGTCGCCTAAGATGTAATTACTTCCAAAATGTCCATTCTCCAGTAAGAAATATGTTACTGTCGTGTGCCGATCCAGGCCACCTAGCAACTAAATCCAAAATTAGAAGATTTGCATTGCAAAACAGCTTGCATGTTTAAGAAAAAGTATCTTTCCCTGTTTCGAGAAATTTCACCATTATCTCCTCCTGGTAATTGAATTTTTACATGAGTGCAATCAATAGCTCCAATGATTCCATCGATGTTATCACTGGGTGGGAATTTTATAAACATTTTTGACAGGCCACCAATTGCAAAGGAGACTTCTTTTACAACTCGGCTTGCTGTGGACACGCTAACTCCACAAAAATCGGCAACTCAGGCAGCTTCCGCTTGCATAGAAATTATGACTGTATACAAGTTTGCCTGAAAGCATTTTATTATTGCTTTTTGAAAATAGTACAAAAGAAAAACTTACTAATCTCTCTATATTAGACGGCAGGCTTGTGTGAATTTTATGTAACACAAACTTGGCAGTTGCTTTCGATAACCGAAATCTTTTTATAAAATCAAAGTCCTCATACGTTTCGAAATAGTTTGTGCGACGGTTATAGACTCAAGAGGAATTGCAAATATGTACATCTGTCTCTTCAGCAATGTATGCTAGTGACTGTATATAAAACGCACATAAAACGCTTACAATTCAGACTTAACTGTTTTTAGCAGCAGCTATTTTTTGTTTACAAATAATTTTCTGTGTGACCATATGCGCGGATACATCAAAATACTTAATATGCATTAGCATGTACATGGTTTTGAAATCAATGAGGATGAAGTAGATTGCTACGAAATTCATCTAGATGGTTAGCATTGAACATGAGCAAATGCAGCAAATCCAACTAGATTTGCAAAAACAGCAACATCAGAAAACGGCCCCAAGGCAGGCTGAGCCAGCAATTTGTTTGATTCCCTTTCAGAAATTATGAATGTCAATTTTGACAATCCCAGTCACTGCATCGCAGCATTATCAATCGCTAATCGAAATGATCTGCTAAATGGCACCAAAAGTCGGGCGCCATCTTGTTGAAACCAGTAGTGCACCATACGCTTTCGTCGAACAAATGGCATCAAAAAATTGTTTATCATAACGCGATAACACTCCTGATTGACGGTAACCGTTTGCCTTCATCTTTTTCACCTTCGAAAAAGAACGGCCCGATAACAATTTTAGCACAAACGCCGCACCAAACAGTGACTTTTTCATCGTGAAGAGGTACCCTTTTAAACCTCTTGAGGATTTTCACTGGCATAAATATGGTAATTTTGTTTGTGAAATGAGCTCCATCGGTAATGATGTTGAGTTTTTACGATTGATTTGTTTTGTTGAATGTAAATTTCAACCATCTGAGAGCATTCGTGTGGCGTGAACTGTGCGCCCGTTTTCACCGAGCCGTATACTGTTACGACGGTCTTTTGTAGGTCGATTTGTAGGTCTTTAGGCCACTTAGATGTTACCCTTAATAGTCTCAGATGTCCCTGCTCGGGCGCCAACTTATAAGGAAGCTTCTAGACCGGGGTATATATCTCAGTCGTGCCTAGGGTCTCTTACAAGTAAATTTGTAAGAAGGACTGGGATACCTGAGGGTTGGGAATCTCGGAATGTAATATACCGAGAGATATTGATAAAAGAAAGGATGTACAGCCTAACCATCTCATTCCTGGCTCTGCCGCGTCTACTACTGGTCCGGAAAGGATCCTCGCCCCAGGCACGGGAAGAAATCCTCGTCCCCGTCTAGTTAACTACGGGCTTAAGAGCGGGAAGAATCCTCGACTCTGTCTGACTAATTACGGGCAAAAAAGCGGGAAGGAATCCACGTCTCTATTTAAATAGCTACGGGCAAAACAGCGCGAAGGAATCCACGTCTCCGTTTGATTTACTACGGGTTAGTAGAGCGGGAAGCAATCCACTACTCGCTTAAATTAATTGTTAATAAAGGAGCCGGAAGGAATACGCGTTTCCAGGGAGACCTAGGGACCTAAAGGGACAGAAAATTAAATACCAACGACGCCGAGTTTTATTCAATTCAATTTATTTCTTTTTTTGGAATCAAATACGCTATGTAATTAGTTGATCTAGCATTGTTGTCAAAACTTATAGTGTTGCCAGATGGGTCCGTCGAGTATGGCCAACCCAGTACATTCAAATAAAAGGGATTTGGGAAAAGTTATGAAGTTAACGACTACCACCAGTTCGATTTGTTCATTGAGCATTATCAGAGATCGCAGAGATCTGCAAAAAAAAAAAAAAAACAATATTTGTCAATTTATGCAGGGAGACAAAAACAATTTAAGATCTTTTTCTGTTTCAAGGCACAGCCAAAACGGGGTTGAGTTTCTTTATATTTACCATAACATACTCTGTACCTTCAAAAGATTGTTTATATCTGCTAAATTTTTAATATGGTACTATACGAAATGTGTAAAGTGCTGACCATTCAGAGTATTGTTTTCCTTATATCTCGACCATCGGTTAGCAAACTTTCAGTGGATCTATGAATAATACTGAATACTAAATACCCTACCATGATTACCAATTGCAGGTATGGAACAACGTCCATTGGTGATCCACAGAATAATGAAGCGTAAGTCCTTTTATCCCATGGCGGAGCTTTATGATTTCCGGAATGAGAATTTTAATTAAATTTCATTATAAATTTAATTGCTAGCTCCATCGTTTTTCTTAATACTTAATACCTTTCGAACTAAGATTGAGCATATGTCATGCTAACCATTTTATGATTCTTCCAATCAAAATTGTACATATACTACTTAAAGTGCAGGTAAAATTGAACCAGAGTACACAGAGAACACAAAAGTGGCTGCACGACGTGTGTAGAAACGTCAATCCTAAGCAAAACGTATTGCGGCCAGCTAAATTGCAGATGCTACATGTAGAATGCAGGAAGCTACACGTGGCGTGCAGAAAACAGAATGCGACGTGTAGAATTTTAAGAACTAAATCCCGCGTGTAGAAAAGCTAAATGCTGCGTGGGCAAAAGCAAAGTCTACACGACATTAGAAAATCAGTTTACTTCCAAAGAAATTCTACATTTTTCATGCAGCAATCTAAATACCACACGAACGTTTAGGTTTTGTTTTTATACATTAACGTTTGGTTATTGAAATCCAACATGCGCGTGTGGAAATTCTAAACGAAAAATGTAGACCTTACGCAGATTACGATCTCAAATAGCGCTGTTCAAATGTCTTAAAGCTGGAGGCACGGCTGATTATGATTTCTAAAGCGAAAATGTGACTTTACACACTTTCGATATTGAATTCCTAAAGAACATTAAAATTGCTTTCGGATTTGTTTAAAAACTAATCAGATGCTGTTTATTCAAATGTGACAAATTCGCCAGTGCTGCGCGAGATTATGGGAGACATCATCCAATACGGACAATGGAAACTCTAGAGGCCACCAGTTGATCCAACGATTTCAATATAAGCGAAGGCACTCGATGCTTGGCACGTAAATGTATCACCTCCTCGATCACAACCGGCACTCCCGTTCCAATCGCTGCAACACTTGTGGCGATCTCTATTCTAGCTCGGCCAGACCCGAATGTATCTACAAACGGGAAATAAATAAATATATGAATAACCAGAACAAAGTGAAGAGTTAAAAAAAATTCTCTCTTACACTGGACGCTGCTATTTTGCTGCTTGCTGCTGGCTCATCAACTCCGACAGCCGCTGACATAGTTTTAATCAACTTAGTAATTTTGATAACGGATAACAACGAACGAATAACTAGAATTTTGAATGCAGATAATTTAAAATAGACGGTAAAAATATTATTTGTTCTTTCGAATCTTTCGTTTTAGCGATTTAGTGCCGTTTGTTTTTTTGCCTTTTGAGCATTTGGCTAGCCGGATTATTATATTTTTTTTAGTTTTGACGGTGGCCGCTGGCTTTGCATTAGCTTTTGGCCACAGCCCGTATAATGGCCCTTCTTTTTTTTATAAACATTTGCCTTACTGCAATGCTTAGTACGTTTTTAAGGCGTGATTTAATGCTTTCTTCAGTAACCATCATACGGGCTGCGACCAACTTTAAGAGTTCTTTGGACGTAACGGGTTTCCGAAAGTCTTTAAGTGCGCACAGCACAACTCCTCCGGATACATTAGTATTTCGCGCTGCCATCTATAAAGAAAAATAATGAAAAACTTTAAACCAAGGGTACAGATATACCATCTGTATATACTTACTGCACTTCAACTCGAGAAAATCTTAAACTTAGAATAATAAAATGGAAAAAATAAATGTTTTTTTTATGTTTACCGCTTGATATGGAGTGTTCTAGTGTTCGATAGGGAATGAGTTCAAGCTAGGCAAATTCAGGCATCAAAAGTTGAAAAGCTATAGCTGTATTAGCCAGGCCTACTCGAAATTCATTTGTATTTATTTATTATTAAAACAAATAATGTACATTTTTTTACGCTTGGAAAGTGTACCATTATTTTTTAGCAGATGTTTGTAACGCATTAAAGGAATAATTGCCGACCACCTACACAAACAATTCTACGCCCAACTGACTGATTACACTAGTTTACAGCCAAAAAATAACTATTTCTACTACAATTTTGGCATACTCTCTCCAACATATCGGCCGGTATGTTACGAATAAATTCTTTATATTGGCTTCCAAGCCGTCAACTGATGCGAGCTTGTCGCTGTAGACATGAGCCTTAACAACACTACCAAAAATAGTCTAAGGACGTTATATCGCACGATCTAGGCGGCCAATTGACCGTCCCCAAACGTGAAATAAACTGTTTACCGAACTCGCCTCTAAATTGGGTCATTGTTTCGCATGCTGTGTGGCATGTGGCACCGTCTTGTTGAAACCACATGTCAGCCAAGTCCAGCTCTTCCATTTTGGAAAAAAAAAGTTTGTAATCATGGCACGGTAGCGCTCTCCATTAACAGTAACGTTCCTGCCTACAGCGTCTTCCCGCTACAGCGATACACCCGCAATATTTGATGCACTGGAAGCCAATATTAAAGAATTTATTCGTAACATACCGGCCGATATGTTGGAGAGAGTATGCCAAAATTGGGCCCAGCGTATGAACCATTTGAGGCGCAGCCGCGGTCAACATTTACATGAAATCATCTTTAAACATTAAGGATTCCATTTATTTTTCTGAATTTTATCACCCTTTGGTTCGAGTAGAAATAGTTCTTTTTAGGCTGTAAACTAGTGTAATCAGTCAGTCGGGCGTAGAGTTTTATATGTATAGATATAGGTGGTTGGTGTTGATTCCTTCTATGCGTTACAAACTTCTGGTCTAAATTATGGTACACTTTTCAAGTGTACAAAAATGGACATTAAATGTTTTAATAATAAATAAATACAATTGAATTTCGAGTAGGCCTGGCTAATACAGCTATAGCTTTTCAACTTTTGATGCTTGAATTTGCCTAGCTTGAACTCATTCTCTATCGAACACTAGAACACTCCATATCAAGCGGCAAACATAAAAAAACATTTATTTGTTCCATATTATTATTCCAAATTTAAGATTTTCTCGAGTTGAAGTGCAGTAAGTATATACAGATGGTATATCTGTGCCCTTGGTTTAAAGTTTTCCATTATTTTTATACCCGTTACTCGTAGAGTAAAAGGGTATACTAAAGTCGTGCAAATGTATGTAACAGGCAGAAGGAATCATTTCCGACCATATAAAGTATATATATTCTTGATCAGTATCAACAGCCGAGTCGATATAGCCATGTCCGTCTGTCCGTCTGTCCGTCTGTCCGTCCGTCCGTCCGTCTGTATGAACACCTAGATCTCAGAGACTAGAAGAGCTAGAGCAACCAAATTTGAAATGTAGACTCCTATTGTCTGCACGCAGATCAAGTTTATTTTCAATTTTTGCCACGCCCCCTCACGCCCCCGCAATTTGGAAAAAACGTCATATCTCCTACAGTTTTGATGATAGATGGTTCGTACTTTCTAGAGATATCTAGTACTCAAAATTATTTATCGATTTGCTGAAGGAATGATAAAGATCGGATGAACGATACTCAAGTTATGACCAAAAAACGGTCAGTTAACTCCCACCACCCACCCCACCCATAACCTAAGCATTGCGTTCAGCAGCAATCTTAGTGAGAGAGAGAGAGAGAGAGAGAGAGAGAGAGAGAGAGAGAGAGAGAGAGAGAGAGACACCCCAGGCACACAGGAAGGCTATTAAACATTTGTTTCCATGAGTAACGGGTATATCGAAGTCGGTTAGAGCCGACTTTAACTTACGCTCTCGTTATACCCGTTACTTGTAGAGTAAAAGGGGATACTAAAGTCGTGCAAATGTATGTAACAGCCAGAAGGAATCATTTCCGACCATATAAAGTATATATATTCTTGATCAGCATCAACAGCCGATTCGATATAGCCATGTCCGTCTGTCCGTCTGTCCGTCCGTCTGTATGAACACCTAGATCTCAGAGACTAGAAGAGCTAGAGCAACCAAATTTGAAATGTAGACTCCTATTGTCTGCACGCAGATCAAGTTTATTTTCAATTTTTGCCACGCCCCCTCACGCCCCCGCAATTTGGAAAAAACGTCATATCTCCTACAGTTTTGATGATAGATGGTTCGTACTTTCTAGAGATATCTAGTACTCAAAATTATTTATCGATTTGCTGAAGGAATGATAAAGATCGGATGAACGATACTCAAGTTATGAGCAAAAAACGGTCAGTTAACACCCACCACCCACCCCACCCATAACCTAAGCATTGCGTTCAGCAGCAATCTTAGTGAGAGAGAGAGAGAGAGAGAGAGAGAGAGAGTGTGAGAGAGACTTAGAGAGCGCACTGCGTTGTGCGTTGTGTGTTAACTGGCCGTTTGACTCGTGACCAAATTCGAGCTGCGACATTAAGGGTGCAGAGTATGTAATAGTCGGGCTTGACCGACGTTTTCAAAAGTTTTGTTGTCTGATCTGTTTATCGTGATGAATTTGGAGTCATTTATGTTGGATTTAGTAATTGACAAATGTCTATTAATATCTGGCGGATAATAAATAGCCGAGTTAAAAAATGTTGCATACTTTTCGGCTGACCCACCTCGGGCATACAGGAAGGCTAATAAACATTTGTTTCCATGAGTAACGGGTATATCGAAGTCGGTTAGAGCCGACTGTAACTTACGCTCTCGTTCTTTATAGATGGCAGCGCAAAATACTAATGTGTCTGGAGGAGTGGTGCTGTGCGCCTTGATAGACCTTAAGAAACCCGTTAAGTCCAAAGATCTCTTAAAGTTGGTCGCAGCCAGAATGATGGTAACCCAACACAGCATTAAAACACGCCTTAAAAAAGTACTAAACATTGCAGTAAGGCAACAATTTATTAAAAAAGAAGGGCCATTATACGGGCTGTGGCCGAAGACAGCGAAGACAGCGGCCACCGTCAAAACTAAGAAAAACATTATCATCAGGCCAACAAAACTAAAATCTGGAAAGAAAACAAATGGAACTAAGGCGCCAAAACGAAAAGCTCGGAAGAACAAATAATTTCTATTCCAAATTATCTATTTTAAATTATCTGCATTCAAAATTCTAGTTATTCGTTCGTTGTTATAGATTATCGATTTTCATTGCCCGCATTGGATGATGTCTCCCGTAATCTCGCGCAGCACTGGCGAACTTGGCACATTTGAATAAACAGCATCTGATTACTTTCCGAAAGCTCGCCCTTTATTTTGGCACATTTTAAGAGGATTTTAAAGCAATTTTAATGTTCTTTAGGAATTCAATTTCGAAAGTGTGTAAAGGCACATGTTCGCTTTAGAAATCATCAGCCGTGATCCCAGTTCAAAGATATTTGAACAGCGCAATTTGAGACCGTAATCAGCGTTTGGGACTCGAGTGCGAGGCGCATAAAAATAGACTAGAACCTAAAAATCCTAAAAAAAAGGCGACATCTGTTATCAAGATATTAGAAGTCCAAGCACTTGCTTCGGGGGTAGAACCAAAAATGTATAAAAGGAAAAACCAATGTCTTAATAAAACCTTCAGCTTCTAGAAGAGGAGCTAGTCACTCGCAGCATCTATGCGTTTAATTCATGCATTTGAATTCCGTCTCTTCTCTGTATTTTCCTTAGTCATTTTATTCTTCCCTTTTTTTTTCTTTTCGGGCTTCCTTCAATCTGTCTTTTCCGTTTTTCTCACTTTTCTCTTCTAGTTGTTCAGTTCATTCTGCCTTTCTATTCAGTTCATTCTTACCTATTCCTCATTTTTTTTTCTCCTTGTCCTTCATGTTTTTTTTTGCTCTCCAGCATCCTTACCTCCTCTATGATATTATTCCATATTCCCCTTTTCTGTCTTCGCATTCTCCTGTGTCTTTTCATCCCTTACTTCTCCGTTCATTCTTCCTAATTCCATCCTTATTTCTTCTTGTTTCCTCTATACACTTATTACTATCTTTTTTAAGACAGTCTTCCTTAAACTTAATTTAGCATTTCCAACTACTAACTATATTGTT